>VZTY01030954.1:24767-137446 GCA_013400935.1 Turnix velox
CTTTACTCTGTAACTGGGATCACATCATGCTCTCCTTAAGGCTTCCCATCCTGCTTTATTCAGCAGACATATTCCTCTCAGGAAATCCCAGTCTTCAGTTGTTACATTAGGGAATTAAAGTGTATAGTAGCTTATGTACAGTGATGGTTGACATGAACTGTGAGCCCTTAATTCCATCTTTTGGGTAGCAAATGAAACGTTGCTTATGCTCAAGGTCACACGGACCTGTGGGGAATATATTGTTTTTAAGTAGAGTTGGAAGTCTTTCTTAGTAGGAAAACAGTAGTGTATATAGAAAGGTATTTTTTTATAAAATCGTAATATTAAGACAAGCTTGGACTTGAAGAAACTTGGTTTAGATACTGTTGAAACATAATGGAGGCTTTACAGGGATGTGGGAATTGAGATGAAGTTAATTACATTCATGTTTCCTTTTGTTTAATATATAATAGCCTTATGCCTTGTATATTGGTCTGAAAATGAGAATGCCAGCATCCTTGGAAGTCTTCTGTGAAAGCTGGAAAATATTCCATAAAGATGTGTGTTGTTTACACCCTGTTTCTTTGCTGTGGTGAAAACAGGACAGGTAGGTTCATAGTAGCTGAGGAAGAGTGCTGGGGTTTGAACCTTGTCTGGGATTTGGAGTTCTTGGTAAGCATTAATGTTGGCTTAAGAGGCATGCTTATATGGGAATATCTGCTTTTAAAATAACTGATGATAAGCAAATGCAGTGATTTTTGTTGTAACAGGGAATAAGGTAAATAGTAATTAGCAGCAACCTACATGAGATTACCTTGCTTAAAGAGAGGTAGCAAATATGTATTTGTGTCATATTGCACTATGCCAATGATAAGGAACATTTGCTTTCTCTTTGTTTTTCAAATCTTTTTCCAATTTATGGTGTTTTTTTCCAAATGTATTCACATTGTAGCAAGTAAACTTTTTATGATGATGTTACATTATCACTTCAGCATTCTAGATGTTTGGTCAGCGAGACTTTCTCAGTTAAATAGTTTTCTTCTTAACATTGTTCTTGTATAAGTTGCAAAAGCAGGAAAATCTTTGTAACAGTCACTCTTTCAACATCAGCAAAAGTATATCTATGGGAGGAGAGAGAAAAAGGTAGAAAAGCTGTCCAGTTTACAGAAATAACAACTTTCTATATCTGAAGGCTGAGGAATGTATGATTCTGTGTATTGCAACTTGGTCTGCCAAACTTGAAAATGCAGGGATTGAAATTCTTATGGCATTTCAGGTTAATCTCTAAAATCAGGCCTCATTCTAGCTAAAAACCATTGTCATTTAATATTTGAAGTACTGTTTTCAAAAATACGATTCAGAAAGTTCTGTCCTGTGTTTATACATACAGATTTGTTGCTTTCTGTGTTAGTCAAGTTCTCAATTCTAGAATGTCTCAAAATTCTGTAATTCAATTAGGAAAAGTTTACTTTGGGCAATGGAGTGGCTGGACTACATTTCTGTCATTCATTTATTTGTTTCTGAGATCTGATTTTATTTTTATAATAGTGTGAAGAGTAGAAAATTTTCCTTAACTGGTTTGTTCTTGAACAAGGTGCTAGGAGAAGTAGTGTTGAGTACATGTGCTTAGAGGACTTTAAATAGTAACTGTGGAGTATAAAATGCTCAGTTTTGATTTGAACTGTTGGGGCAGAAGTCAGGGGTTTTTAAACCTTCTCAGTCTCTAAAATCTATACACGGATTCTAATTTTGAAAACACTTTGAGATTTAATTGTGCATTTACAGTGGAGTAACAGTAGTTTATTAACTCTAAAACATGAAATTATGCATATCCATCTTAATGTGTTATAATTATTTTACTTGACATGGTTTTTATGCAGTAATTTATTTTTGCAATTTCTAGAGTTAATCTCCTTTAATATATACCCTCCTATTATGTTATTTTACTAATTTTATTTAAAAAGGGAACATTACATTTTGAATACTGTACCTCAATTTTATTGTACTAATTTTACTGGTTACCAGGTGGGGTGGCAGTTGAAAAATTTGGTGAATGCACTACGAGAGGATCCGAGTGGTGTTATCTTAACTTTGAAAAAGCGACCTCAGAGCATGCTTACCTCAGCACCAGCTTTACTGAAAAATATGAGATGGAAGCCCCTTGCTCTGCAGGTAATGAAGCTTAATCATAAGTCATACACCATCATTTTAACTATAGATTATCTCAATGATGCTTTATTGTGCTTCATCTCAGCAGCATACTCTTGTATACTTTGAAAACTTGTCACTGAAATTATTTTTCTGCAGTTTGTTCTCATAGGCTCAATTGAAATTAGAACTGTTATTAGAACTTTTGGAAGTTAAGAAGTTATCATCCTATTGTTTTGCTGTGTAGAAAAGTCACCTGAGATAACTTTTCTAGTTAAGGCAAAACAAGCATCCTTCAGAAACAGATAAATTTTAGTTTGACACCTTCTTCAGATCTCACTACAATGTAAACTTAAAGGAAGACAGGAGGGAAAAAAGATCATGAGTTCTCAGTTCGATCAATCATTGAGATACAGGAAAAACTAAGAGAATTCTATTCAATAAACCACCATCACGGTCATGTCAGAGTTGTTGTTGAGATTTGAGCCCTTTCTCATAAGTAGATGTAGCACAGGATGTCCATCTGGGTCTTTAATTTTAGAAAACTATGCCGTGGTTTCATTAAAACTTTCATGTTTCACTCTAGGATAAAATGTTAATGTGATGGATTACTCTAGGAAATAAACGTTATGTCTAAACTGATGAAAGCATGTAACCAACAGATGGAACTGACAAATAATCCCCTATTTCGTTCAGTTCAGATAGAACAATGTCTAGAAATTTCTTTTCTTTGCATAAAAATGTTCTTTGGGACATTTTTATTATCACAATGAAAAGTCCAATTTCAAATTAAGTATATTTGAGAAAGAAAAGAACTCTCCAAAGTTTGGGCAAAATGAAAATGAGATGTAGAACTGTGACTGACTGCAGCTGTAATTTTTTCTAGCTAAAATATTAATAGATTCATAAAAAGATCTGATGCCATAAAGAATGTTTTTTAAACACGTGTATATATGTATATATAAAATAATTTTATAGAGATTAAATGCTTCACTGTCTTTTAAACTGAGTAACTTTTTAAAGCATTAGATGTCTTGATTTTTCAGATACAAACTGCTAACTAGACATATCACAAAAAATTTTCAACCAAAAATATTAACATCTGAACATAAAATGCAAGTCTCTGTGCATGATCTGAGTGTGTGAATGTCTATGGTTGAAGGCTGCACTTTTATCATAGCTTTAGCAAGAATATTAATACAAACAAAAAGTACCCATCATTGCTTTAATTGGGGTGAAATACTTTCAGTTTAAATCCTTTTTGGGTGAATTTTGTATTTCTTTGGGTGAACTGGATCATTCTCCTCTTGTCTTTGCTTCACTGTATTATTTGCTGCTGGAATAATTTCACTGAAGACTGCACAACAGAAATTTCTGATATGGGCCATTGATGCAGACAACAGCAAATAAGCAATTAATTCAAGACAGGGTGCTCCAAAATGTGAAAGAAAAAATTCAATAGAAACCAATTTCTAACATTTAAACTAAGTCTGTCAGGAAAGTGAGGATTCCAGTAGTCCTTTCACAGTGAATGCAGTTATGAGCTATAGTTGTGGGCTTGCTTGAAACTCCACGCTCACTTCCAGAATCAAAAAATACAATTGTCTTTTTGTGTGTTTTGGCTCTGATTTACATCTCAGCATCCTTACTTCAACAAAGATACTAGGCTGTTAGTCAGAGAATCACAGAATAATAGGAGTTGGAAGGTACCCCTGGAGATCATTTAATCTAAACCCCTGCTGATCCAGGCTCACCTGCAGCAGGCTGGACAGGAGCACATCCAGGCTTTCACCCTCAAAATTAAGAACTTATCCTTGTGTTGGAACTTCCTGTGTTCAAGTTTGTGCTCATTACCTCAACTGATCTAGATTTAGATATCTGCCGTGAACCTATCCACATGTCATTCAGGTTACTCAATTCTACTTTGTTAGGCCAGCCAACTTAACAGTTAGTGTCTCATTGATCTTGGTCAATATTTTACATGGATCTAACTTCGAATGAGGTGAATTGGACCCTGGACATGTCTTTCTCTCACTCTCCAATTGTTGATAAAGTGAGTCCAGAAAGCTAGCTCAAATGTACATTGTCAGTATTAAGTAAGATGAGACTGACTTTAGGTAGAGTTTCTCTGTAATCTTACAAGTTTGAGGAGGAGTGGATGTGTATGTTTTTTGCTGATAGCATAGAAAATGCAAACATTTATAAGATTAACAGAAGTATAAATGGAGATAATGTTAAACATTAGAGGTACGGCTCTGGTATCACAGTGATATTATCCTGACACCAGGAAAAAAGCCAGAACTTCCTTCAGCACTTAATGTGTGCAGTCTGCATATGTCTGTCTGTTGCAATTTGTGATTGTAGTGTGAGAAACAACAGTTGTGTTAAGTTGACTGAGTGTCAAAAAAGCTCTGGGACAGAGCTTCAGATACTGCATAACATGGAGATTACTGTTGTTAATTTGTGCAGATCAGAGATGAGCAGCTGTTAAAGTCAGTTTAAATGTAGCCTAAGTGTGAAATCAGTCCTATATGTCTGATTAATAATATGCAAGAAAGCAGTCAGGGTTATTTTGTAGCTATTTAAAATATAAAGAAATTGTATTAATTTAACAGAACCTCCTTCATGAACCATGAACTTTTCTTCTTCCAAAAAGCTGTATGCTTTGTAATTGCAATTTGCCCTGTGGCTATTGTGAAATTTCTTATGATTCATATAAGGGTGCTATTCTATAATAGGACTTTGGGAGATGGTGTGAGAGGAGAGAGAAAGTGATAGGGAACAGGAAGAAAATATAAAGGAAAGCAGAACTTTCATCACCTTTGGAAGCAGGTGAAATTATGATAACTTGTTTTCCTACATCAGAATGTCATGAAATAATTGAGAATGTTGTAACTGTGCTGACATGCCCGAGTTAATTGAACCATATGTATTATTCAAAAGAGACAAACTATAAGGAAATTATGACTCAGTAATAATTCTGTTGAATATTTTGCTCACATTTTGTATTTTAAAAGACTCTGGAATAACATATGGGGATTCAATTCTGACAAAATAGGAATTAGCATCTGCAAACTGGTTAATGTTAGTTTTTTGGTTCTGCAAATGGAGTGAACAGAGGAACAATGAGGTATCACATCCTAATCAAACTGCAGTCAATGAGGTGGGAAGGTGGAAAGTAAGGAGGTTGACACAAAAGCAGAGACTGGGGTTTTATTATGCACCCCACCAGTGAATATATTTAACAGCTGGTGTCATGAATGTAAGAGATGAATATTTAACTGAATAAAGTTGAGACAAATTTACATTAGGACATTTTGAGAGCCTTCAAAGGGAGTTTTAACTTAAAGTGAATAATACTGAGGTATTGCTGTTAAGTGCTATTCTGTTTGTTTAGTCAGTAATTGTATGTAAGAGCATGAAGTTTGCCGTTTACAGCTACATGAAGAATTAGACTTAAGGGAGAGATACTGAGTATGCCTGTAAGATGGGAAAGTGCTAGACGTGTCTCCCAGTTCAGGCAGTATGTGCTACCAGTCTATCAAGCAGTTTGGTATGTGAGGGATGGGTTTGTCCTGGTAATTAAATTAGGCATTCTGATAATGAAATTTTTCAGATCTTGCTGTCCTCTGTTAGTGATCTAGATTAACTTTATGTCAGCTCTTGCATATGACCTCTGAGAGTGAAAAACGCTTTTTGATTATTCAGCTGTTAACTGGTTGCTAATTGACATAAATACTCCTTAGAATGTTCAGTGATTTATTTTGAACAGCCCTGCATTCATGTTGCTGTCTTGCCATGAATTATGAGTTAAATGCAGTCTACAAAATTTTTGATTCATTCTTTGGGATTTGGTTTTCCTTTTCGCATAAATGTGGTACATTAATTCTTTTCACAAATATTTTTATCCTTAAAATAAATATGTGAGGTTAGGGGAAAGTAAGAAGAAGAATTGATATGTCCTGTGTAGCAGTCTTGAAACTGATATTGAATGACTTGATGTACAGTAAAATAGTACAATTAGCCTATGGCTATACTACATACCATTGCAAAATGAGTTTGTATTTACAAGTGCATTAATTCCTGCTCTAAGGTCAATCAGTACAGAAAAAAGAACATCCCTTTTCTCCTCCTTTTCTTGATTAAAGAAAGTGCTGGTTTTGTTTTTCTTTTCTTTGTTTTTCTTTTTCATTCATTGATTATCATTTTAAAATCTATCAGTATGCAACTTCTTACAGATAATCAAAGTTCTCCCTCTTTGCATTCTGACATCACGTCCAAATTTGTGAAGTCAAGAGATTTCTCAGCCTGTGTTTTCATTCCTGCTTTTATAACATTTGAACTAGGCAGCTGTGGCCTTGTTGAATTTTGCAGTTGCCTTTGCTGTTAACGGTACTCATTAAAATGGTATCATACCATAAATTTTAAGGTATTATGGTTGAAAGACGAATCTTACTTAATTTGCCTTACAGTTACTTTTTCTGATACTCTGAATTGTGTGAAAACCTAGAGTGATGTTTCAGATTGCAGTGTTTGTATTTCTGACTGCTACTGAGTCTGGTAAACAAAATGAGTAAGTTTAACCTTTATTTTTCTTTTTTTCTTACTTGAGGTGACAATTATCTTTGAACTCTCCTAATTTTTGTCTGTTTGAAAACCTAAGTTCAATAAATGTCCTCTTCTCTGGATTGTCTGCTTTATTTCTTCTTTCCACTTTGTGTTATTTTGGGGACATTTAAAATGGAGCACTCTCCAGAGTGCTTTGTGAACAAGGGTGTAAAGTTCATTAGAGGAGATTCTGGGAATGCTTATGTAAGTTGCCATTACCTTGCTAGCAGTAAGCCAGCTGCGAACCCTTCCTGTGCCTTCTGGAAAATGCTTTGTAAATTAGTTGAAAGAAACTGGTCTTTGACTATGGTGTGGAAGACTCTTTGTCCAGTTTCTTTATAATACAGGAAAAGGGTGGTAGAGCAACATGTTCTGTGCCTTGGCTAATGTGTCACCCTGCTGGTATCAGTGAAGAGACTCCTATTGATGCCAGTGAGATTGGAGCATATCCAGCTGAATGCCACATCTTGCATGTAGACTTGGAAAAAAACCTCTTCAAATCACTCTTAAACACTGTCACATTCTTCACCAAGCTTTTTGTATATTTAAAACCATTTACTGTACCTTTTTCTATGTGATTAAATTGTACTTGTATAAAATCTCCAGCACCTCAGTATCTGCAGTGTTTTAAACAGACTTTATTTTGGATTAGATATGCATCATATCTCCACTGTGATATGCATCATATCTCCAGAAAGAATTATTCTGCTTTTCAGCCTCCTAAGAAGCAACATCAACAATGACAGTCTTTGGCTTGAGAGAAAATACCACTTTAATTATTTTTATTTCGTAGTATTCATTTATCTAACAACAATGTTATATACTGTTTTCATCATTTATGGTTAGAATTAATGACCTTACACTTTTTAATAATTAAATTTGAGTAAAATACTTACTTGCTGACTCTTCAGATGTTTAATTGTCTTTTAACTACATGGGTTCTGGACAAGCTTTGCAGTACTGTTTCAGTGGATTCTGACTGTCTTTTCCTACAGAGTATGAATTAGTTATAGTTTCGTTATTTCATGTCATGGTTTCTCTTATAAAAAATTTATTGGAAGCATTCTGTTCAATAAAATGTAATAATCTTGGTCCAATAGGAACAATATTAACAGTAAAATCTGTTTACTGATGCAAATTCTGTATAAAGACATTACCACTTAGAATTTTGTACTGGTTTTGATTGTGTTTTTAAAAATGGTATGTCTTTTTCTGGAGCAATGTTTCTCAAGCTATATATTGCAGCTTCCAAGGGAGTTAGTGAAAGGCTCAAAGAGTTTTGAAAAACACTAAAAAGAATTTTAGATAATATATGTTAAATATTAATTATTTTCTTTGTTTAGAGAAAAAAAAAGGCAAAAATAATATGCTGGCTTACTGGCAGCACCCTCTCACTTCCTTCAGCAGTAGATTCTGGTAGCTAAAGAGAGGTAGGGACCACAGAGCAGAGCTAACCAGGGCCACTGGAGGAGTGGGATAAAAGTACCAATGCACTATCAGTCAGACTTCTTATTTCCCTATGCTGGGAAACTGAGTGGTTCTAGGTAAAGGTTGTTGATTATCTGTTTCCTGTCCAACTTACAGTGTGGGAAAGGATCTCAAAAAATTAATGATTCTGAAGGAGAACGGTGCATCCAAAATGTTTGAGAAATAGTACTCCAAAATGTATTGAAATATGGACATTTTTGACTGTCATTGTGGTTTAACATTGATGTGGCGCCTTTTATTGGACATTTTTGAGGCTATTCCTGTTTTAATATGTAACTTTCTCCGTTGGGCTGTTCCCTAATATTTGACTCTTTGGACTTGAAAAGTTTTTACTGCGGAGTAAGCCAGGGAGACTTTTTAAAAGACAACAGTAAAATTTCATAAAAAACCTGACCAAACCCTTCTCAAATACAAGTGTTTTGCAGAGACAGCTTTATAGTGCTTTAACAGAACTTCAGCTGAACCTTGCTGTTTCAGCAGTTCCACTTGCCCTGGCCAGCCCACCAAAGGAACTGTAGTAGGGATGAGTTCAAGTACTTGGAAGAGTATTAATTCAGTGATAACTCTAATCACCAAGGCATCCAGTTCAGAAGCACTTAAAGGGAATTACATGTGCTTTTCTTTTTAGTGTTCCTGAAAATGGCCCACTGAGTGGCTGCCACTGAACTGGAGAGCTCTATGGCCTGATTTACTTGCAGGTGCACAGAGTGACTTGAACTGAAAAATTTGATGTCTCACTAAATTACAATGCAAAATGCCATGCAGATATACCTTATCTGCAGGCCATATTCTTACAGCACTCTTCTCAACCAAGAGAGCTGAAAGACTCTTAACTCCTCAAATGAAACATTAGCTCCTCTAGCACAAGATGGCATTTACAGCAAGGCTCTTGTGTATAGAGCTCTGAGCAGAAGAGACCACAAGTGCTTTTACTATGTAGCCATTATTTTAAAAGGGCTTACTGATTTGTCTTGTAAACTGGTGATACTAAAAAAAAAAAAATCAAGCAAAACCCACCAAAAAGCCAACCTGATGACTTACTCTTAAATCTGGTTTGCATCTTTTTCTCCCATTACAGCTTTTCTGTCATTGTGAAAATAAACTTTGACAGTATGATGCAAACATGGAATAGATATAAAACATCCTAGTATAGTTTTTGACAATCATCTTACACTAGACTGCATTCAAATGTCTATCCCCTTGTGAGCTCCAGGTGCACTGGGAAGATCTACTTAAATTGGCATCCTGTAACATACCACAGTCATTCAGACTCTTGCCTATTACACTGTAATTTCACTTCTAAATGTTTGACATGAGAACACTTTGAGGGAAACCTTTTTCCTTCTGTAAGATAGATAACATATTTTTATGTTTTTGCTTTTTTTCTTCCTACTGCACTCTCTCTTTTAATCACTTTGCTGTGACAAAAGATGAACCAAGGATGCACTCATCCCAACTGATGATTTCCAGTTAACTGTTGTGGAAGACAAACCAGCTCATTTATCTGGACTGTTACACTGGAGCATGGTTTTCTTTATGTGATAGAAACCATAAAATCCTATTCATTCCCGCCAGTCTAGTCTCCCCCCTTTCCTCTTATCTACCTATCCATTCAGGTAAAGTTGAGAGCTGTCTTATTTCTCAAAGGGAAGAGCAAATCTATCTTGTCTTCCTCTCAGCGATCTGTCAGCATGAGCCATGAACAACAGCCTGGGCTTAACAAATGTAAACAGGGTCTAGGTCACAAATTCTTTTGACTTACAATGAAATTAATTCTACAAATTCTACAAACTCCTCAGCAAGCCACAAAGCCTACTTGTCATAAAAGTGCTGGGTATCAGAAAGGAAATTAGCAGTGTTGCATCAGTAAGTGTTTCAAGAACATCTGTGCCTTTAGTGTCTCAGATGAAAATTTGAAGGATTAGATTTTTGTTTCTCTGAAAGAGAAAAGGGTTGGGTTTTTTTGTTTGTTGCCCAGTTTTTCCACCAAATTTCTTCGTATTTTTTCAGGTTTCTGTCTTCTTGTTTTCGGTTGTTGTGAAGTCTTTTACCTGTCTGCTTTTGTATGTGTGTTCCTCCCTCTCTTCCTGTAAATAATGACAATCTTTCATCAGCCTGGCTAAAGAATACTCACATTAACTCTAATGAGCAAGGAAAGAACTTAGCAGTATCACTGTTTAGAGGAAATTATTTCCTAATATTAAGAAAGGGAAAACTTGTGTTAGGTTATAGCTGTTGCTCTAAACACAGACTTGCAGAGTTCTAACATGAAAATTTTAAACATACATTTTATTATGTTTGAGCTAAATTGGCAGCTAATACCACTGTTCTTAAAACAAGGCAGTAATTGGCTAAGGGATGCCTGAGGATTCCTAGGTGGCATGAATTATTCAGTCATACTGATTGAAACAAAAGTCATGCAGTTGTAGAGGTTTTGCTGGATAATTATAAATTCAAATGGTTCATCAGTATGTTATGAAAGGCAAACATTTCAAGAACATTTCTGCTGTCAGACTCTTGGGGTTTTCTGCAGTATGGGCATAATTGTCAGTGTCAAGATTAATATCTAGAAAATGAGAAATTATTATTCTGTACAGAAATGCTCTGTTGGTCTGTCGTAAATATTCTTAATATTGCTAGCAGAAGGATCTTTCTACAATCCCATAAGTATAATGTGAAATGTTTACATTCTCCAGTAGTTATTTAGGCCAGAAATTATAGGTATGGTGAACCCATAATGGTAATCCCAACACTTCTTTCTTCAAGGAGGTCACTTCCAAAAAGATGGTGGGGAAAGAACACTTTCAGAGAACCTCAGCATTTGTTTAATGTTAGATCAGTTTTAGGGTATATGAGGATACTGTTGTACTTGCTGTTGTGTCATCTTTCTTATTCTTCTGCTTGAGTTTAGCTAGCATATAAGCCAAGCAACGTAAGATTTCTTGTTTTCTTCTTCTGCATCTGTAGAGAGACTGTTAGGAAGTCTTGCTATACTTTTCAACTCTACAGTTATTTGATGAAATCTCACTTCGAATGATTGGTCATTGTTTAGCTAGCCAAGAGGAAGAAAAAGGGGTGCCTAATTCACGAGAGAAAGAGAGAAATGTGATTAAGAGAGAGGATCCTATTTGGACTGAGATGATAGCTAGAAATCAGTACTGTTCTGCAAGAAGGGTATGATTTATTTACCTGTGAGTAAATGTTACTTTGTGAGGAGTGTGCCCAGGGGGACTGAAGAGTAGTAATAATGTGCAGTTTATTCTGTATCATAGTGCATGTGCTCTAAGGACACAGTACCTGATTTAACAGCATCTGCAGACATAAACTGAAGCTTTTACAGTTAATTCTAAAGCTGTAGAGCAGATGGGGGAGATGACATTTAATTTAATTCCTACTTATGCACCTTTCATTGTAAACACTAGACCTTTTCTTGACATGTTAGTTTAATTAAGGAATTCACTGGTTTCTCTGTGTTACTTACGCATTAAGATTTCACCATTGGCTCTTCTGATTACTATTTTTACAGGCTCTGGCAATAATCTTGCTATGCAAAAGGGAGGAAAGATGTAATCAGAGTCCAATATATATCCATTCATAGCTCTGTCTCCTTTGAATGAGTTTTTCAGTCAGTTTAAAAGCACTCAAAACACTAGAAATGTTAGCTCTTTAACTTGATTTAACTACTGAATTTTTATAGCTTTCTCAAATAAGAAAGTGTAATATATAAGGATAATCTTGATTATTTCTCTCTCTCTTTTGAACCAGCCTCTTATTCCTAGAAGCCCTACAAGCAGTGTTGCCACACCATCCAGTACTATCAGCACACCTACAAAAAGAGATAGCTCTGCCCTTCAGGACCTCTACATACCCCCTCCTCCAACAGAACCTTATGTTCCAAGGTAAATAAAATTATTATTTCAGATACAATTAAATTTCAAAAATACTTGTAACTGACCATTCTGTTCCTACCCATTTATCAGTCTGTCTTGCAGGATTAAGGTTGCTTTGAAGGTGAACTCGTTATTAGGGGTCAGATGTGTTGAATCTAACCCATAATGGTTGGAATCAGTGTCTTGCCTGCAGAACCTTTAGAAAAGAAGGTTCAATAACTCGTTTTCTCAAATATGGAGTAAATTTTTGTGTCTGACAGTCTCATCCTAATCCAGAAGAGCAAAAATTACCTGAAACAATGAACTTGTAACTAGGAAAAGAGGGTGTCTCTGTGCCCTTTCCCTAGTAATCATGATGAAACAAGAGAGGCTAAGCTAAATGCAAGAAACTTCAGCAGAAGAGCTGTTTGGTTCTCCCATTGTGTTGTTTCCTGTTTTAGATAGGTTTAGTTATTTAGCAAATGTCAGGATTGTATTTTAGTCTGGCCACTCTACTGGTTTCTGCTGTGATCATGGTGTTCTTTGCAAATAGGTCTGCTACTCTGACCTGCTACCTGGAACAGGCATTTTCCTGTCTTCCAGGCCTCTCTACACTTGCTGAGGCAGAAAAGCAGCAGATCCTTCCTGCAGATTTGTCACCCTACCCTTAAATGACCTCAAGTGATTCATTGTAATTCCATAACGTACACAGATGCTTTCCTAAAATTCTGAGATAATTATTATTAGTATTAGCTACTCGGGGGTCTAGGAATGTCTTAAAGAGGAATCATTATTTTTAAAGCTTCCATGCTCTTAGACATAGGCTATCATGTCAATGTATTTTTTAAATTACTTCCTGCTTTTATTTTAGTTAACTTTCTTGGAAATGTTATATGGGCAGTATGTTCTTTCTTGTACCTGAATTTCTGGTAGCTGAGTTTTTCTTAGACTTTGTTATCAGTAGCTTTCATAGCTGATTAGTAGTATCTGTGACCTGATACTGACAAGACCTTCTGGGGGGGTTATCCAAGAGTTAGGTGTATGACAAATTAGTGGGGAAGAGAAGTTGTGACTCTATGATAAATTCTTACTCTTCAGAGAGATTAAAAACTTTCCAAGTGACTTGTCACTTCGTGATTTAGATGATGCATGATATTAAACTTTTGTGAAGACTTAAGCTGAGTCCCATGTTCCTTCCTCATCCTTGCCTTATCTGTTGCTTGGCTTGTTTTTTTATTTTTTGAAAAAAGATATCACCATTTAATTTCAGATGTGACACATATGAAGCAGCTGAACTTGCTAACACAATCACACTATCTGTCATAAAGTGACAAAGAGACAGTACATAATCTAGTTCATTGTTTTGTTTTTCTTCTAATTAAATAAGAACATTGTCTGTCATGACAATTGTTCATAAAGATTGAATGTGGTTTATTTCTCTGATAACAGGATTTTTTTTGTGTCTATGTAAATATTTTAAAGGTATGGTTTTCAGAAAATCCACAGAAAAAAATAATTTAATTCTAACAAAAGAAAAGTTGCAAAAAGAAATCCAAACCAAAACATTCCTAGGTTTCTCTTTGAATGCAGTAGTTACACACCACAGACCTGTTGCTCCTAAAACTGAAGCTGTACTGTCTTAAAAGAAATGGTGCCATTTTGCTGCTGCTGATCATGTTTACCACCATAAAAGTACTTTTATTTGATAAGGAATCCACCCTCTTTTTTGAAGTGTTTATTTAAGGAATATTTGCTGCTCAGCAGTCTTTGAGTTCTGCGCTAGAAACGGATATTCAAAATGCATTTTGATTATTTATTAATAACATTTGTTAACGCAGGATGATAATGCAGTGGTTCAGACCAATTCTGATTAAATCTTATAATACATATTAGTCCAAGCTGTAATCTTCCAGAGGGATTAAGCCATGTACATTTGTACTTTTTAATCAGCTTAATCCTAATGGACCATACTTCATTTCACAAACCTGTCACAACTGCATTTCACAAACCTGTCGCAGGTTTGTGTACAGTGCTTTGGTATTTCATCAGATGTTTTTATCTGTGATAAACTCTATTTAAGCATGTCTTTATTTCAGGTATTATCAAATTTTTGGCACCTGTTTTTCTGTTGTTGCTGCTACAAGGGTAAAAAAAACAACGAACCAAACTCTCTTAACGTTACTGGAATAGAATAAAAGAGTCGATATTTGGATGTAAATTGTAAAACCCTGAAGCCATTCTGCCCTGGTGATGATATCAACAGATAGTTTAGCTGCTGCAGATGGCATGGGAAAGAGAGACCATCACTTTCTATGTTCTGGTTACTTAAAAGGGCTGATCATGAATTACTGCCTGCTCAAATTTGTCAGATACCCTTGGTGGTGAGAACTGAGGCCCCATCTCCAGATGACTATGGCCAAAGGCTTTTGGATTCATGGTTCTGCACTTCTCTTCGTGCTCACAGTAAAGATCCCTCCAGCTCAGGCTGCTCATTTTATCACTGAGGCTTCCATGTGCCAGCCCCTGGTAGTACCTGCAGCTCCAATAAGCTTCTGGTTGCTTTATGTCAATCTCCTTTGCATTACCTGCTGGTGTCCCCTGTCCCTGACATTGTGGAATGTCTTTTGGTGGCAGGAGATGAGCTCTGAACACCAGTGAGCCTCCACTAGCCCCCCTCTATAAGCCGACACCATCCCTGCACTGGGAAAGCAGCCTGGCAGAGCTATTGAAGCAATCAGCAGGGGTTAGTGCAGTGCCAGCAGCCAAGGCAGGATGGCCCTTTCTTGTCCTCTGTGGCTGCCTGAACCCCTCTAGAAGACTTTGCTCCATTATCAGATGAACTCTCACGGTGCCGAGGGAAGTGTGTGTCAGTATACTGGCCAGCTTGGAACTCACAAGGCAGCCCAAAGGGGCAGAAGCCCTCCAAAAAGGGCATGAGGCCCAAGCTTCTTTTTTGGCTGCACCCCATGCATTTAGTTGCCCAGAAATTACTGTCTGATTAGGTCTTTTGCAGCCATCTCCAGGCACAGTCTCACCAGCAGGTTTACTGAACCCTCCTTCATCTAATGTAAGCAGAGGACTCCTACCCTAGGCAGAGTTTGTGGTCTCACAATGTCTTTTGAGTACTTTGTATCTTCAGAGAATGGGACAGCAGTGCAGGGAAGGAAAAAGCAAAATAATCTTGGTGATCTCTGCAGAAGCTGCAAAGTTCATGCGTTGCAAGGCATTGCTCTCCTGAGGTAGCAGCTCATGATCAAGTGCTACACATTCTATTTGGTACTGCAGGGATGTTTTTACACAGCACCCAGATCTGAATTTGTTGTGCAAGACTATGTCAAATGTCTATACATCATTGGTCTCTGGTTCTTCTTGCTCTGTAGTTAATTTGTAAGGACCCAGACTGAGTTTGTCCATTCTTGCCATATAGCTATGTCTTAAAACTACAGTTGAAAGGGACCAATCTAAGTATAAAAACACATAGTCAACACTATTTCTCTACCTTAAATTACAAAATGCTAGGTAGATTCCAGATAAAAATATAAACAAGAAACAAAAAAAAAGTGCTGCACATAATTTTTTTTTTCTTGGTTTCTTTTTAAGAGAAACTAGTAAGATGGAAACAACTTGTAGAATAATTGAATAAGTAGAGATGTGTGAGATAACTGGCACATACATGCATACATATGCATATGTGATGTGTGATCCTTGTGTTGATCGATGGCATCTGCTACCCGCTTGTATAAAATATTGACATATTCCCATGTTTAATGAAATATTCACAGTAAAACATAAAAACAAACACTGTCTTCTTCCAGTATATTAAAAACACGTCTTGCTTACTAAAGGGATGAAAAGGGAAATCTCCCCTGTGATGACGTTGGCAGACATATAGTTGGCAAGCCAGTTCATACAGGATCTGAATCTCCAAACTCATTTCTTGACCAAGAGTACCGCAAACGCTTCAATGTGGTCGAAGAAGATGCAGTTTTGTACTGCTATGAATATGAGAAAGGAAGAACAAGTGGTCCTGGAAGGAGAGAGAGCACACCAACATATGGTATGGTATTGATCTTTAACGATAATCACCATTTGTTGATTTTAGGATTTTTATGCATCTGCTTTTGTTTTTAAGCATGAAAATCTTATGCTAAGAACTCTGCACTACTTCAGTCCAACTTCAACCTAAGATCTTATTCTGTGTAAGAAAAAAATAATTACTTAATATGATAGGGTGGGTAAGTCCCTTCTTATATCACTAATTTTTCGGAAAGTAGGTTCTATAATTTTGTTATGCTTAACTTTCCAGGATATGCTTCAGTATCATTTCATTTAAAAAACAAAACAACAAGAATCTTGCAGAAAATCATGTTTTCTTAATAAAAATACAGGATTGTTCTTCCAGTGCAAGACTTTCATAGTTTTATAAATTCAGCATTAAAAAAAATTACCCAAATATAATAAATTTAAAGATCAAAAGCACTTCAGATATACCAAGACATGACATGCTGCTTTCATGCTGCACTGCTGTCTAAAAGTCTTCAATTTTAGTTTAGTAACAAAAATGAAGTAGTATTGATAAAAGAGTGCTATTTTTGTACTACTGTTTTAATCCCTGTGCCTTCCTAAATGGGAAAGATTACTTTCTTTATATGTTTTTGCATGTAAACACACATGTGCATTCGTGCTATTTCCACATCTTGAATTTTGATCTATTTAGGATGAGAACTCAGAAACAATTTCTGGTGAGAATTTTGCTCCTCAAATCTTTATGTTCCAGTTTATTTTGCCTTTGAATCTGTTGCAACCTTTCTATGTAACTGTGTAATCCTGCTGCAAAATCCTTAGTAACCTTCTGGTTCCAAAACATTTTCAAGTGTTTTCTAACTGTATCCATAGTGTGCAAAATAACTGCTAAGTTTTCAAAGTGGTTATATCAAATTTATTAGTCCAGCATTTCAGCTACTGCAATTGGTGGATGCAATCAGTTCCATTAAAAGAGATGTACTCTCTGTTCCAGATGTTAAATTTTCATATTGGTGGTCTAGAAGGAAGAGGAATACAATTCTTCTTCAAGGACTGTTGAATCCATTATTGTTTTGCAGGGCACCTTTTTTAGTATTTTTTTAATAGAAGAAAGGGGTATACACACATGGATCAAAGACTGCACTGAAAATCAGTCATTATTTAACACATTTGTTATACAACCTTTCACTTTTGATCTCATTTCTTTTTGATAAATTCACATCATCAAGTCCATTTTCATTCTAAAGATATTACCATTTCAACATTAAATTCTGAAGTTTCCCAGATGGCATCTGTTAGAATGAGATTGATGGCTTTCAAGGATTTCACAGGAATCTGGAAAATTACAGTAACACTGATCTGGCTTATGATGACCCATTAAAAATGGTCAAAAAGAGTTCTAAGACATAGAGAAATAATTATTTTCAATATAGTGCTATTTTTTTCAAAAAATATTTTTCAGTCCTGAGAGGTTAAGAGAGCCCGTCATAATTTCTTTATTGGAATATTTTGACTTTTTTTTCACAATGTTAGCAAAGAGATTTCTCAGCTATTGTATGTATAATTGTTGCTAATTGGCCCCAGAAAGCTTCTCTTCACATCCCCAGGAAGGCATTTTCTTGAGTGCACTCACCAGAGAAAACAGACCTAGAGAATCCTTGGGGCTAACAGAAGGAGATTAGAAGAAGTGAAACTTGAGTTTGAGGAAAGATCAGCAGATTTACTGCCAGATACAAAAAACCTCATGCATCTTGAACAACTTGAAATTCTGTAGTAAATATGTTAGTTGTTAACAATCAGATTTGATGTTATTTTGTAACTTTTATACATTTTTAAGTGTTTAGATCCTTTCAGTAAGATACCATGTTGCAAGTTCAGGATTGCAAAAAAGAGGTGGTTGTATTTCTAGTAGAAGTATCCATTGAAAATTACTTCTGATCAAGAGAACATGAGCCAAAAATATCTCCACTCAAGGAAATTACAGAACTCAAGGAAATTTACAGAACTGTGTTCTGTAAATCTCAGTGACTTCAATCAGACTTAAGTATGTGTCCTTAAATTGTAAAATAAATGATAAATAAGAAGTCAAATATATGTTGCACTTCCTGACACAAGTACAAACAGTACAACATTTTACCATTATGATATCTGGATGGTTTTGGTGTATTTCCCACAGATATCATACTTCAATAAGATGATTGACATGTTTTAATATTTGTTTCCAGTATATCATGCTTTTTACCTTCAAAATGTGTAATAAGTCCAACCACCTTTATATAGGGGGTTTCTACTGGAATAATTAACAAGATTTCTGAAGTTTTTACTTCTCTGCTAGTTTTGAAAACAAATTATTCTCATACTTTTTGGTTTTGTGACCAGGGGATTGATTCAAAAAGGAACAAGATCTGACTTTGTGAAGATATTATACATTCAATCTGCCAGATTTTGTGCTCTGTGCAATGCTATCCTGTTTCCTTTCAGCATGCTGTTTAATTTGAGAAAACCTTTGGACCAATTTAAATAAACTCCCTCAATTGTATAGCACACTTTCACTGAATTTCCAACTACATTTGTGGAATTGTTAAGCAGAAATTACAGTCTGAAGCATTTTTATAAATCAATTCATCAGCTTCCAAATCAGATTTACAAAAGTAATAATAATCTTCATCTTTTCTGTCTCTTGCTGTCTGAAATCAAAGTGAATTTACCATTAGTAATCATAGAATCATAGAGTTGAAAGGGACCTTCAGAGGCCACCCAGTCCAACTCCACTGCAGTGAGCAGAGACATCCTGCACTAGATCAGGTTGCTCAGACCCTCATCTAGCCTGGCCTCCACCACCTCTCTGGGCAACCTGTTCCAGTGTTTTGCCACCTACATGGCAAAGAACTTCTTCCTAATGTCTAATCGAAACCTGCCCTGCTCTAGTTCAAAAACATTGCCCCTTGTCCATTTGCTACATGGCAAATAGTCCCTCACCAGCCTTCCTGTAGGCCCCCTTTAGGTACTGTCAGGTTACTATAAGGTCTCCCTGCAGTCTTCTCCAGGCTGAAGAGCCCCAACTCTCTCAGCCCATCCTCATAGCAGTGGTACTTCAGCCCCCAGATCATCCTTGTGGCCCTCCTCTTGACCCTCTCCAACAGGACCATGTCCTTCTTGTGCTGAGGGCTCCAGAGCTGGATGCAGTACTCAAGATGGGGTCTCACAAGAGCAGAGTAGAGAGCAGAATCACCTCTCTTGATCTGCTGGCCATGGCTCTTCTGATGCAGCCCAGACTATGGATGACCTTCCAAGCTGCAAGTGCACACTGCTGCCTCATGTCCAGCTTAATGTATTTCGCTTTCAGTGGATGAAATTCTATAAAAGAAATTACCCATAGAATTTTTCTACTTCTTTTCTTATTCGCACACGGGTAGATCTTTTAAGCTCACCATCAAAGATGCTTTTTGTGAAGGCTCTTCAGTCATGTGGACACGTTACTGTTACCAACAATTCACAAATGCTTTAAAAATGTGTGCCAGCGGCTTCCAGAATAATAAATAGATATTGTTCAGTGAAAACTACAGTAATTTGAATGCATTTGTCAGTCTCAGATGTCAGTCCACTGATGATTTGGAAGGACACTGGATTTATATTTGAAACTAAAAAAAATATCCATTAAGTACTTAGCTGTTTCCTGTCTGTTAAAAAAGCCAGAACTTCTTTCTTAACCTCTTGTTCAGAGGTGATGCTGGATGCTCTTTCATAAGCAACCCTGTAGAATAGCAGCTTAGCACATAATTTGTTTTTCTAAAGAACATCACTTTTATGTTGCCTTATGGTTCGTGATCTCAATTTTTTTCCCTCTGTTTCCAGGGAAACTAAGGCCTATTTCTATGCCAGTAGAATATAACTGGGTGGGGGATTATGAAGACCCCAATAAAATAAAAAGAGATAGTAGGAGAGGTAAGTCATGTGAACATACATCTCTTAGAAGGCATTTTTTGCATACTTTCAGCTGTCATTTTACTGCTTGATTGAGTATATATTTTTGTGAATCTATTTGTGGTTCTTTCAAGTATGTAAACCTAAATTTTTGCCAAACCTGTATTAAGATTAAAAAAAATTGGTCAGCCAGGCCAAAGCAAATTGTGACTGAATAGCCCTGCTTAACTTTATATTGGTATTACATTGTTTCACTTGTACTGGCCAATCCATTTAAAAACTGGCCTTAATTTTATAACTAGAGTGCAAATGTATGACTATAACTGATAAATGTTGTTATTCTTGAATGATAATTATATATCATATTTCTTTATATTCATGAGTTCTTTATGGATGGAAATATTTGAGAGAAGTTGGGATTCACCTCATAATCATTGAGAACAAGATCTTCAAAATTCTGGATTATGAGTCCCACATATGTAACTTCACATTCAAAATTAAAACCTCTGAGATTACTATTTTTGCCTGGAAAAAAAGATGTTAAGTAATGGTAGATATTACAACAAAAATGTTAACTAAATATCCGGAGAGATCAGAAAAGGTATCAATGTTAGGAATTATTAGGAAAAGAATACAAGATTAATAAAGAAGTGGTGTTCTGCTGCTGCATAAGTTCTTGCTCATATTTTGTATATGTGCAGTTCTAGTCACTTCATCTCTTTAAGAAAATACAGTAGAATTGAAAATGTTTTAGGAGAATATAAAAATCATCAGATAGAATGGCTTCCAAACCATAGTCAATTCAGTAGGATGACCTTTGGCAGAATTTAGGCAGGACATGATGAAGGTTTATAAAATCTCATGTTGAACAAAGTAAGGAAATAGACTTGTCACTGTTTTTTCCAGAACAAGATCCATGAGACATCAAAGGTCTCGATTGAATGCTGGCTTAAAAAATAAAAAGAATTGGCTTATGCAGTTTGGGTTCAAGCTAAGGAACTTCTTGCCACAGAAGGTTATGGTTACATAAAGTTTACATTAATATGAGGAAAGACTAGACAAGTTCATGATAGATCTGCTGAGGCTTCTGAAATTCCCAAACATTCTTTCTGTCTTGGGATGGCCCTCAGCAACAATCTGGTAGATGCTGGGAGAGTTCTCAGGGAATGAAGGGTTGATACTGTGAAAGATCTCAAATGAATGTTCAAAGTATATTAATTCTAAATGCATGACACTGCAGATATTTGTATTCAGTAGGAACTTGTTAAAAAAAAAGAAGTGACAGGTATCATCATAAATGCATCGTTGCTCATTTTGTGAAAACTCCAAGACATAATTTCTTGACATGGGGTTTCTTTTACTTTCTGTTACTTTTATTGCAAAAGAAACAAGAAAACAACAAGAATTAGGATTTTTTTTTTCTACTAAAAGACAGCTTTCATCTTATACCCAGACCAAAAAAACAAATGGGTTTTTTAAATACTCGTGAAGAATTAAAATTAACAGTAACTTTTAGCAAGAATATTATATATTTTGGAAGCAGGTTAAATATACATACAGCAATTCACAATTATGTTTTCCATTACTTTCGACAGAAAATTCATTGCTTCGTTATATGAGCAATGAGAAAATAGGTCAAGAAGAATACATGTTTCAGAGGAATAGCAAAAAGGATACTGGAAAGAAATCCAAAAAGAAAGGAGACAAGAGTAGTAGTCCAAGTCATTACTCATTGTTGCCTAGTTTACAAATGGACTCATTGAGACAAGATGTCATGGGCACACCTGGACCAGAAACTGCTTTGTACCACGTGAGTAAAAATAACATTACCAAAAGTTTTTCTGTGCTTGTGATGAGAGACTATTTTATTTTTATAGTGATGTTGAAACCTTTTTTGAACTGCTGCTCTTGCACTGATTCCTGTTGTTCAGAATGTAACTAGTTCTCAAATACCATAGAATTCTTTATTTTGCTGTTACAAATGTGGGATGGACACCAGTGTTTTATGTCCTTTAACCAGAAGATGTCATGTTTGAAATGGAGTATGATCCCTCTGCCTTGGCTTAGTTGCTTCTTATGGAAAGGGAAGAAACAGCAGTTTTCAGACTGACTAGAAACCTACTTTCCAGCACCTTTTTCACTGTGTTATTCTATAACTTCTCAAACAAAGCCTTCACTACACGTGCTTAAAAGACCTGATAATAGCAAGAGAACCTGTGGGAGACATTTATTTTTCCTTTGAGTTAAGGTGAGCACTAATGCATGGAACCTATTTTAAAGTATAGCCCTCAAGGACTCAACTAAATGTGAATGAAGGGATTCTGCTGAGTAGGATGTGAAAGTAATATTACAGTAACTTGCTAGTTTCTAAGTGTGTCGGGAAAATGGAGTAAAAAGATCCAAACACATTTTAGATATGAGATCACATTCACCCAGTCAAAGTATTTTCATTTTAGATCTCAGTAAAAGATGTCATTGGAGAAGAGTATACACACAGTAACTGCAGAGCAAAACAATAGAAATAATTTAAATTATCTTCTTATACTAACAAAGATTGTGTAATTTAGATTGATGGTGTCTAAGGGAGTTGGAAGTATAAGTATGGGTTTGTCAGGAAGTCTGTTGTGAAAAAAATGGCAGGTGAAGCCTCACTGAACCTTTAAGAAAGAATGAATTTGGTTTCCTTTTGTAAAGCATCATTATATATTACCACATTATAATTGGTGTAGGTTACATGAAACTAATGGACCCTTTACGTCTTCTTACACCACATGAGTGCTTGGTTCACTGGCTTCTAAACTTTCTTGATGTGCTGCAGTGTACATGCAAGTGATAAATTTCAAATATTATGTCTTGTAGTATTAAAAGTAAGCATTTGTGGTGCACTTCAATTAAATCAAGTCCCCAGATACAAGGACTACTACTGATTTTCTTTTTTATTGTCCACATTCAGGTATGAGGATAGGCACTTTTTCTTACACTCTTATTTTCAACTTTCACTTGATGCTCTTGTAAATTATAAATCTGATAGTGGGTAGATTTACATTTGCAAACGCAGACTGATGCAGAGTGATTCCCTAATGCATGAAGCTAAGAAGATTGCAAGTGTCCTCAAACACTTTGTAATGTCTCCAGTCTTCTCTGGAAGGTAAAGAGTGCAAGAGCTCTTGAAATCAAATATTTGCATAACAAAACAGAAAAGTTATTTGTGTAATGGAGGACTTTCCACTCTTTAAAGAACAGCTTAGTAGCAACATATTGACAGAAAATTCATTTCTCAATAACATTTCTTTGTTAGTCTATATTAAATTCCTGACACCGCAGTGAGTAAAGCAATTTTTTTTTAAGGTTCCAGTCTTGTTTTTCCCTCATTTCCTCTGTTACCCATTATGTCTAATTTAAAAATTCTTCAGAATTCTGTTGTGGAAATTAATGAGCAATGGCCAACTTAAAATTGAAAACAGTAATTTTTCCTGACTTTGAGTAGCCATCTACAAAACACTTGAACTGTTAATGCCTCAAAGTCCATCAGACTCTGCTAATTCCTTTTGTGCATTGTTGCTATTAGAACAATGTCTTTAGAATGCCATTGAATCTTTAGCATCATTTTGGAAGTTTAGCAGTAGTTCATTTATTTATAAAAATAGATAAAGAATAATGGAATACATAGAGTCCACTGATACAAGTGTTAAATAACTTTGAAATAAAAATACATCCCACTAGTTAATAATAAATTCCCCTTGCAATCCAGGACGCTTTACTTTTTCATTTATCAGTTGTTGACATGTGCATGTTGATTACCCATTTACTATGAAGGTTTTCTGCAAATAGCAGCTTTATGCTGACTACAACTCCTTGCTTTTACTGTTTTTATACATGGCTCCAGAGAAAAGAAAAAGCTTTCATCAAAAAACTGCTCTGGAACAGAGATGGTATTTTTTTTGTCCTATAAACAAAGTGGATGGCTGTAAAGATTTACCACACTAGCTCAGAAGTGCATGGTGGTTGTTTATTTGATAAAATTTGTTTTGAAAAGTGCCAGGAAGCTGTGACATTCTGACATGATCACAAGAATGTGGTAGTCTAGCATTTTCCTCACTGTCAGTGTAATAAATTTGCACAAAATCACTGGTTTGAACAGTTTTGTTTGCATCATTGATCTGCCATTATGATCAAAAACTGTGTGGTCAAGGCAGCATTTCAGTTGAACAGTGTTTACTTGTGACAACTGAATATAACTGATGGATAGCTGATACGATAGCTAGAGAAAACCTAGTTTGTGTTCTGTTTGTGAAGCAATCATCACTTAATCCTCACACACAAAGTGTCTTCACTGCTTTGCTTTGTTTCCTGTTTCAGAAAGCTTTCCCCGTGTATATTTGATTTCTAGGCAAGCCGTTTGGTTTGCATTCTATTTTTCACTTCTCAGCATTACAAAAGAATTACCAACACAGAGTGTTAATTTTTTGATTAAGCCAAGGCAAAGTATTGGAGCATTGCTAATCTTGTGTGCAAGCAGGTGTTCAATGTGATCTATTACCAGAGATATAAAATGGCACAGTTAAAATTGTCTTGGACCTTTGGGGCCTAAGAGATGAAAGCTCTGCCACATGATTATAGTTTTTAAGTTCATTATGTTATTCCATGTGGGAATTTCCCTGGCACGTTCTGCTTTGTTTTCATTGCAGGAAAATAATGTGATTATTTAGAAGATAGTTACTGTTGTGAGCCAAAAGAAATTCTGTATCTGGTTAATAATAATCTGTTCTCATCTGGATCAATAAAACTTTCCCTTGGTCTAGAGACAGCATTGCCGTGGGAAGAAAAGCTGCAGCCTGTTTTATATGGTAGGGAATTGCACCAGAAAAAGTAATCTTGCTTACAAACTGTTTGCAAACCTACACAAGTCAACTTACATTATTGACCTTGTTCCTTCTCCCTTCCTGCCCCCTATGCCTTTAACTTTTCCAATTATTAGCTTGTCTCCCACCCACTTCTCCAGAGAAGTGCTTTTTAAAAGTTCAATTCAAAATACATGTATTTAGATGTTCCCAATACACAGAAGAATTTACCAGGAGCTCATGAATTTGAAGACTTTAAAGTCTAACTGTACTTAAGTGGTTGATTTTCTTTTACTCCTCCTGTTCCTTTCTCCAGAAAGGAACAAAAGAAAAGGAGAAAATAATTGAACATAAACTTCCTACATTTTTTAGGACAAATCCTGAATAACATGTATTTATGAAACCACGTATTTAAGAAAGTACAGAACATACTGCTAAAACCTTCTGAATAGAAATGGCATCTAATAAGCACTGTATCATGGAAAACAAGTAGGGAAAAAACAAGGGGGAAAAAAAACCAACAAAGAAAAACAAACCACCAGCCCACAGAAAAACTCACAATTTATTATAATTGTAAGCATCACAGTATTTAAAGAACTTCTACTTGGTGAATTTTTATTCTGAACCTCTGTAATTAAACAAGAAGAAGTTTGTAGAGAAAAAAATAAGAAAATCAGTTGCACAGATTTTAAGTAGGTGTCTGAAATCTAGGATGTCCTTGTACCACTACAGCATATGAAGTAGTACATTTTCTTCTTCAAAACGTTTGAAGCCCAACTGTGGCAATATTTAAATATTGAAGCTCCCTCTTCCTTTTTCTCCTCCCTGCTTTCACAGTTGTCTGTAGTTAGACTCGTAACTGGTATAGAATAAAAATCTAGCAGTTGATATTAAAGTCCATTTTAAGTCCATGTTGAAAAATAGTTTCCATAAGTATTTCCATAATTTTTTAAAAAATTTGAGTTAGTGTTACTTCTTTTCTGTGATTTTTCATGTCCATTTGAATATTTGTATTAAAATCATACTGAATGATACTTCCAGATTGATTACAGACTTCTAGGCATCAATCATTAGCAAAGGAAAGTTTAAACTCCTTCTTGAAAATGTACTTGTAAGGAATACTTGATTTAAAAAATTATGCTTGAGTTAGAGTTTAAAGGCATTGGAATTTTTATATTCCCTGCTAGAAAACCGCACTGGACTTCAAAGAACTGCCCAGAAGTTAAATGAATATAATAAAGAGCTTTTGAAATATTTCATAATTGTGAAAAATTTTAGTCTGCCTCTTACCACAGTAAGAAGAGATTAAGAAGTTCATTTCTTTGCTGCTTTGTTGCAAATTAGCCCTTTACAGTCTAAATATAATTGCGCATACATTAGCTTCCACTCTAAAAGTAGGAAAACACAAACCTCAACTGAATGTAGCATGTATTACTGTTGAAATTTCATAAATGCAAAAGTTATAGTTTTTTGTGATGTCTAGCCTTTTCAAAAGCAACACTCTCTCAAAGTAGGCTCCCAGCTGCCTCAATAGAACAAATCCAGTACTCTGAACTGCTGTGATACCTTGGTTTCTTCTCAAGTTCTTGTATGTTTATGAAGTTTTGGCATAGCATGGCTCTGGTAAAAACTGGTAGAGTGATTTATATAATGCAATGCAGAACAGAATACCCTATTTTGCTATTAAAGCATCACGAGCTCATAGCTTGTATGCTTTCTCTTGTCAGCTTCCTCTAGTACAGTTCACATAGAGAAGGCCTTTTGCTCCAAAACACAATTGCAAAAAATCACCATTAAAAAAAAAAATTCAACAACAATTAAATAATTCCATAAGGGGAAGACAGGTAAGAGAAAGAAACCTAATGGAAAATTCTGATCTAATCTCTTCTAAAGCCTTCATGAGTCTGAAACACTGTTATATCCTGCAGCACAAAATTGTCCTGTTGACCATAGGCACGTGTTGCATTCCTTTCAATTTGAAATGTAGGGTTTCATGTATTTGACACGGAAGGGTAGAGCCTCTCATGTTTTCAGTGTGGAATAGAAGTTCCAGCCCTTAGCCAGCTTTTTCTCTCCCAAAAGAAGCCATCTAAATGATACTACATGGATCTCTTCCTTCAAATGCAGCACTTCATAAGTATAACAAGCACAAAACAAGTAATAAAATAACAGTTATATCGCTGAAATCATTGTAGGAGTTTCTAGGTCATGAATGAACTTGTGGTATATAAAACAAACTAAATTATTTAAGGCAACACCCTGGAGGTATTTAAGAGACAGGTAGATGTAGAACTTAGAGAAATTATTTAGTGTTGTTTTGTTTGTTAGGTGGATGGTTGGACTAAAAACTAAAAGTTCATTTCCAACCAAGATGATTCTATGATTCTATGGGTATGGTAAAAAGTTAATGGTTAACCAATAAGAAAGGTAAGCCTTACCTCCATAAGTTATTTATGACAATGGGAAGTGGTTGGCATAGCAGTAAGATTATTGTGCTAAAAGGCAAATCTAAGATACTCCATCTGGGTTTGGTAAAAATATGGTAAAAAATAAATCATCTACATTTACGAGAGAAAAGGCAACAGAGAAACAGAATATAAATTCCTTTCTAATTGACGATGGTGTTTTATTAGTGCAATCAACACAGAAAAACAGGGAGCCCTCCTGTGGCTAGTCCTCTGCTATTGCAGTTAGTCATCTCCACTTAGTCTTATTCAGATATAGGCAAACTCCCACATTTAAACATTATATGAATTGCTAATGATGGGACCAGTGAAAGGTACTAAACTGAGTGAATGGATGGCCAGTTGTCTTTATTCCAAGAAGAATGTTGTACAGCAGGGAGGAAAGAGAACAAAATTATAATTAACCCGGCTGCAAGAAAAAAAGCATCGCTCCTAATGATTTCACTGCAGAGATGAAGTCCAAATGCCTCAGAAGCCAGCATAATGTGCGTAGGATAATTGGATAATTCACTCTGGGAGAGATGTCAGGAGGTCTCTGCTCTGGTCTTTGTCTCAAAGAAGGGCCAGCTCTGAGGTCAGACAAGGCTTCTCAGGGCTTTGCCCTGTCAGGTTTTGAAAACCTCCTGAGGTGGAGACAGCACAAATACACTGCCCACCTGCTGCACTGCTTGAATGTCCTTGTGGCAAAACAGTTGGAGGTGTGAGATAAAGCAGAGATTTCAGCAGCAGCTGAGAGGTTACCAAACTGCTCAGATTTAAGCCATAGTTTCTGTCTCATTGTTTAGCTAAAATCATCTGGTTGAAAGTGCCTCAGTAATCTCAATTTTGCTTTACCAGTACCAGACACTGAGTCCTTAGAACTCAAAGCTGAAACAGGATGGATGTGCATATGAGTTCTGGTTAAGCATACATTTTGTGAAGTAGTTATATTTCATCCCCTCAGGAGGGAGTGCTTAGTTCTTTTAATTATATGGGATAATACCTGCATTGTTCATGGGGAGTATTATTCCTGTCACAGGTAAGAGAATATTTTCAGGTCCATATTACTTCTCTTTGATAGAAGCTGTTAGTGCTGTGAATTTTCTTCTGTTGGGAAGAGGCTGCCAAAATGAAATTTGAAGGCACTGAATATGGGAGATTTTACATCTATTTCTATATACTCTTTCATTTTTATTAAATTCCACCTTTAACTATTGCAGTAAAGTAAAATGCTCTAGATGAAGCAAGATTGGTTTATTTGCCATTGTGAAGCACAACTGGAGTTCTTTGTGGAAAAAAAAATTATTTTAAACTTCCTCTGTTAGCTTCTTTTGCATCCGACCGTGGAGGACAAAATGGCCTATTACAATTTCTTTCCATGATGAAGCCAGGGAATGCTTTGAAAATGAGAGAGTCACAGTAAAGGTTACCTAGTCCAGACTAAATTTATTCCTTACTACATATGACATAATGCTCTGAAAGTGTAATTTTGCACTGTCAAGAGATGTAGATCTATAGGCTAATAAATTTCCCAGCTCAGAACATTTCCTAATTTCCTCTCATATCCCCATTCTGTATGTTTTCTGTTATCTATCTCAATTAATTATTCCTGATTGTATTCTGCTTGCTTTTATTAACTGATAGAGAACTTCTGCCTTTGTAGGTATTAACATTGTTTGTACACCAGTAAGCTGCATTACCTGCAGCTGGTACAATCACAATAGTGCAGTTGAGAGATATTTACGTTTTTTTAATTTAGAAGAAGTTATTTAGTCTCTGAGAAATGTGTGTCAAGCCTTGCACAGAGGGGACTTGGCGTGAGTTGCCACTGCAATATGGTGGGGAGTGTCACATCTATGAGAAATTAGATCTAGGCCCTGACTTTTCAACTGGCTGTACTCCTGTACCCCTTTCTGTGCAAGGGAAAGTGAGGTGTCAGGACTACAAAAGCAGTGAGAACCAAGGACTACATTTCAGCATACTATTTTATCACAGCGCTTTGACGAGCAGCACAGTTGTTTCTGAGCAAGTGATTTCTTTCAAAAGATTGGGTTTGATTCCACAAGAGTGTCTGCCCCGCTTACAAGGTGGTGGTCCCTGGAGTTGCCTGCTGATGTGTAACATGGGAGATAGTGTTTTTGCACCTGAGAGGGAATGGCTCTGTGCAGCAGTATGACTCTTCTGCAGAAGGTGTTTTGTTAGGTGTTTCACTGGAAAGAAGGGCTGCTTGTTTAGCACTCAATCTCTGAATCAACTATTCCATCTCAGCTCCATTGTTATTGAATAGAAAAATTCATATTTTTCATGCAGAAGTGACCACTTTTTGTCCATTTCTCACATGTATCCCTTTGCTTTCAGATTCTAAAACTACAGAATTCTGACTTTAGAATGAAGTGTTAAACTAATTTTGTAAGCTGGTTTGTACCCATAAGGTCACTGTAGCCAGAACAGACCTTATATTTCTGCCACTTTTTAAGAAGTGATGTTTCATATTACTCTTAGAGGAAATTTTACAGAATGCCAGCACATAATGTGATTTTTATTGTGGAATTGATGCATTTTGTACATTGGGTACATTGAAAGTGTACAGAATAAATTTGAACAGAATTTATTTTGGCTGAGATACAAATGCTCTTTCCCTTATTCTTCCATGGAAACTTCCCCTCTATTCAGTATCTTGTTATATCCTTTAGTCAAGAGCTACCTGAACTCAGTCCTGATATGTAACTTTTATTACAGCTTTATTTTAAAACTGATTTTTTTATCTGGAAATATTGTTGGCCTTTATGGAAAATTTTGTTAATGCCCCAGAGTTGATTTCTTTGATGTTTTACAGTAGTTTAAGTTTTCTTCTCAGAAGGTCCAGCTGGGGCTAAGTCCATGCTGTGCCACAAACCACCCTTCTAATCCAGCACACTTCTAATCTTTGCTTACCGAAGAAATTTCTTATATCTCCTTGGATAGTCTTACTGCTTTAATGTTTAGATAAACATACAGAGGGAAAATCCATCTTTCCCTCTGAGCAAGACAGAAATTTTCTAAGCAAAACCAGATTTTTCCTGGAGGAAACTGCATCATTTGAAAGAGATTTGTTTGACTGGCTGTTATGTAGTGTCGAGGCAAAGCTACAGGGCAGAAAAAATCAATGAGTGCATATGGGGTGAAGTGCAGGAGAACCCATGTAAACATTAGAAAAAACTGCTCTTCCTGTGAAGATGGTTTAACCAAAGCTGGTTGTCCATGGATTTTGTGGAGTCTTCATCTCAGGAGATAGTAAAAGCTCAACTAGACCCAGCCCTGAGGAATCTCTCTTGTTGACCCTGGTTATACCAACTGGATTGTATAAGACTCTCAGAGCTGCTCTTCTGCCTCAGCCATTTTCTGGCTGTCTGATTGCTCCCTTCTCTTTGGTAATTACTGGGAATTGCTCTGGAGTAGAAATCAAAACAAAGGGTTAAATATTTTTCTGTAATGGGTGATAATACATACTTTTTCATCTTAAATGGATGCAGTTGAAGCATATGCAGTGATGGAACAACTGATGCATCTTGGACTTTTTCCATTAGAGAAGACAGTTTTTGAACCCTCCTTTTCTCTCTTAGATTCTGCACGGTCAATATAAGCAGTGTGGGAGGTACCAAAATTACATGGTTCAGAGTAGATACAGAACAGAAGAATTATCTCAGAATAAATTATTCTAATGAACAGTACTTGTCTAGTTTAACTTTTTATCCTTGTTTGCTTCAGGCAGCTATGACAGCACTGCAGTCCTTGTTCTGTCAGTTGAAAAGACAGCTGGGGAATATGAGAACTCTCATTTAGATTTGATATTGTCCAGAAGTTTTACTGCTTCAGAATTTCAGTTAAAAGAGCCCTGTGGCTTTATGGTTAGGAAGGAAAATCTTTGCCTGGTTGATAGAAAGCATTTTCTCAACATGGCCTGAAGATTAAAAAAATTGTTTTAATTTTTTTTTTTAATATCTGTATGCATTATGCTAACAAGTTTGCACTAGCTTGTGCAATTGCAAATTAGCATCCATTTCATGGAAAATTTGCCACAGAACCTGTCTAAATTATAAGAAGTAGTTTAGGGATGGTTGAACAAATAAGCATCCTTGAACAGAAAAGCTGCACTTGCTATCACATTTCATCCAAACACAGTTCTGTCCTTCACTAGCACATTTTTCTTGGATAAGCAGATGTAGAAACAATTGTAGGGAAAATTTAGGCATCTTTGATATTAACAGTCATTGTAGACAATGTAATAAGGAGAACATTCTGCACGGGTAATGTTGCCTTGAAAACTGGCAACTTCAAGGTCTCTAGCTATATTATTTTGCAATGAAAAGCTCTTAGTTTATTCTTAAGACACATACTGTTTCTTTATGCACATGTTAGGAATTCACCATCAGAGCTCCAAAAATACAGAAACACAGTTTGAGCTGTGACCACACATGACAGGTGGCACATACTGTAGTCCTGGTAGCTCCAAGAAGTGTTTCATAGAGCTACTGTGGAGAGAGAGAGTGAGTAGGAATGGGGCCATTTGTTGTCAGGTAAATGTAGAAAATTATGTAGTCTTGCATGGACTTTCTGGCTGCTGCCAAGAAAAATTCTGCAAACACCTTTCTGTATTTTGAAAAACAAAGGTAAGGTAGCAGGAGGAATACAGTGTGTAGAATAACGTATGAAACCATGAATTCTGGGACCCAATCTTCAGTAACTGTTAATATGTCATTGCCTCTCATAATTCATTTGACAGAACCAATGATTCATGCTTCTCTCTGTGTGAGATACCTGCCATTTAAAAGAGAAATATCCATGGCATATTTCCATGCCTTGCTTGCCTTTTTATTTTGTTGATATTACAAAACCTGACTTTTAGAAGTCTGTTCATATATAATGTTCTTACTGTGCTTTGGTATTAAATGGTTTTGTTAGAGTCTTAGTGAATTCTGTCCTTTTAAACACAGGGAAACCAAAATGGTCTGTTATCAAAGCACTGAAAGAGCAAGATTTGATTCAATAAATTTTGCTTTTGGGAAGCAAGATTGAAGGTTTCAGGGCATTGTTAATCAACTGTAGCATCCTTTGTCTCTAAATCACTTTTCATTCCAACTCACCATGGATTTTATGAATTACTCAAATATGAAGACTGTTTTATCATCAGCCTGTGATTTAGTATAGGAAATACTTCTGGATGTGCTTTCACTGCTGTGCTTTTGTATCAGATTTTCTCTCACATGAACAATCCCATTTACTGTAATTTGTTTTACCTATGCAGAATGATGAAGTTCTGCTTTTAGAAGGGTTATGTAAAATGAAGTTCTTGCAGCATATAAAAGTACTTTGTTCACAACTTAGTGACACCTAAGTGACTCTTGGTACCAATTTTGGGCAACTAAGTAGTTGTGGGGACAGATAAATCACAGAATGTTAAGTGTATGAGAAGTTCAAAATACAAAAGTAATAGTAAATGGACAATTATTCATCAAAATGTAAGAAGAATGGAGAAGGATTTGAAATAATCTTAAGAGTTCATGACAACTGGAACAGGAGTACCTTCTGAATAAAACATCTTCTATGTCCTGACAAACGGGATATAGCAAGAATGATATTTTTAGCAGATCTTCATTCTGTTAGCAGTCTCTGAACTCTAGTCAACAAAAAAAATTTATTCAAACAAGGCAGTGTAGTCTTTACCTTTCTAAACAGGGTCATAACTTAGAGCATAGTCTTTCCTTATCCCACTTTGTAGAAGGTTCCTTTTTGAGTGTAATTTCACCTATGCATGCTTCAGTTGACCCTTAGCCCTCATAGCTGATTTCAGAGCATCAAGGGCCCCAGCTTCAGCTGTTGCTCCCAAACTGTATTGCAGGTGCCCTTTGTGGACTTGGTTATCTTACTAGTTGACTATAAACAGCGATGTTTTTGCTTGTTTTGAGGACTAAACAAATAACAAGTCAGTATTCCCTCTGGCCATAAACAAAATATTTATTTGTTTGGAATGAAATTCTGCTGCTAACTGACTGGAGGTTTTAAACTTTCTGAACTGCCAGTTGTCTTCTCTCATTGTACTGTTGTAACATGGTCCTTAAAAACTATGTTTTCCACAAATATGCTTGAAAATAATTAATGCTATTTACCATTAGCTTTTAATGGAGACTAAGCAAGGTGGTAAACAAAAGATATTTTACTACAATCCTCTTATTAAGCATAAGTTGTTAGTGGTAACGGATATTGTGGCAAAGTAATTTGAATTTCTCCCTCTTTTCACTCACCTTTTAGCCCCAAAGTTTTTGCTCTCAACACACCAAACACACCAAATGAGTAGAAACATGCATATGCAGTGAATCAAGACTGTGAAAACAGAACATTGCCAGTGTTCTCAAGGTACTGAGTGAGGGATCAGGCAAATAATTGGGAGCACCAGCTTTCATTTTTTTTCCCAGATACTGGCTGGGCCATCTGCAGCAAAATGTTCCAGTAATCAGAAATACTACAATCTACTTGACTGAAAGCAGAGAAAGTTATCTTACAGTGGCAGAGGGGAATTGTCTGACTGTAAATAGTTCTATAATGTCTAAACTTGCTCAAGAAAAATTGAATCTGACTTGAGCACTCAAAGAAGACTATAAAGATATCCACCATTTTCCTTCCCAATCAGACCGAGCTGAAATTCAGGTAAAAGAGCTGGAGGTTATTATTTCTGTAACCTGTTTCTCTCTTCTTGCTTTCTGAAAATGAGCAAGTAGAAAATCTCTGGAGAAAAATGGAGAAAGAAAAAAGCATATCAAAGAGGATTATAGGAGCTGTCAAATCTAGTACTAATTGCTGTGGCTGATCCAGATCTTTGGAGAACATCAGTTATGGTCCTTTTTTTTGTAGACCTACAAAATAAGGGATTTATCTATTAGAATATATCTGGGTTTTGGACATGGATGTCATATTCTGTTGATCCCACATGGAATATACATTAGGTATACTTAGGAAAGTTCTTATATAGGCACAGTATGACTTCAAATCTTTACACTTCTTCAACAGGCCCTTGGCTAAACAGACAGTCCTTCCTTCCTAATCAATAGTCTACTTCTCCTCTACTTTTATTTGAGGTATCATCTGGAACAGAAATGTTCCAACTTCCATTAAAGCATTAGTTTAATCAAATATTCATCTCTCCTGATAGCAGTTTCACTCCAATTTAATATTGATGTTATAAGATCATTGTATCAAGTTTCCTATTTGTCGTGAAACAAATAAATTAATTGAACTGTAAATTAAACTTTTATTTAAATATTTTTCCAAATAGAGAGGTATTAAATTACTACTAAGTAGCTCATAATAAATACCTCAGAAAGGTAGGGCTGGAGATATGCCAGCACCTATGTTTTAAAAAACACAGAAATATTGCAAAAAATACATTGATAAATGATGTTTTGTTCCTCTTGAAATATAGATGTATTTTGGAGGCTGCTGCTATAAATTGTTTCTTCAATATTCTGCTTAGATGTGCATTAGCAAGAGAGCTTAGTTTAGGTATATTATTAAATATGACAAGCTCAAACATCACATATTACAGGAGAAAGTTACTGCATTCAAAAGACTGAAGCTCAGGTTATTCAAGGGAGTTTTGATATACGTTAAATGTCAAGTGACACCTTACTTTTACATAATGGGAAGTTTTGCTAGTTGCATTTTGGGAGACTGGAAAGCATGTAATTCAGAATATGATTAAATGGTTTCAAATTTTTTTCAGGAGTAGTAAATTCTATTTGGGTTAAGATACTTATCTACTTCATCTTTTCATGTTATTCTTGCTTACATTTTATTTATTATTTTAAGTTACCCCTTTTTTAATATGTAATGCTATTTTGTATTTTATTTCACGCTTGCTCTCAGAATGACTAGGAGAGGTGAATTCTTGGGAACTGGGACAAGATGTATGTGATAGCAGTTGCTTGAAGCTCAAGATTTATCAGGATCAAAATGCAATGAACATATGTTGATAGCTGGCCTAGTGGGCAGGTGATTAAACAGTATCTTGGAGCAAACTGGCTTTAGCACAATTAAATTTTTGGCTTTGGTGTGAATCCACAGTTTCAGGGTTCGTGGTATTAAAAAGAAGTATTTTTATTATTTCTTTATTTGTCAAATCACAGAATTAAGCAGTAAAGGGGAAACATGATGGTGGCCAAAACAGGGACAGGCTGCTTAAAGAAACTGTGGATCTTCCTCTTTGGTGATAGCTGGATATAGTCTGCAGATGATGTTGAAGAACATGATCAATCAATCATTTCAAGCCAGGCCTTACTCTGAGTAAGAGGAAGGGCATAACCTCATTCATCATCTATTATTCTAAACAGCATGGATAAAGTGTATATAAAGTATTATCTAATATCTAGGAAGTAGGTGCAAATTACATTTGATGAATTCCCAAAAAAAGCAGAAGAAACAGTTTTAGATTACATTCTCTTATAGATTGCATATCATGTGAGTTTGAAGCTGAACGTCACTGATGCATACTGCTTATACACCTTCTAGGTTAAAAGAAAATAACTGGTGCTAGTTTTGCAAATGGCAATCCAACCTGAAGCCTGAAGTTTATGTAAAATTATCTGAAGTGTTAGTTAAAATCACTGAAGTCAGTTGAAGTGTTCCAGGAGCTCTGCTCAATTGTAGATTTTTAGCCTTATTTTAATTTAATGAGCTAATTTAGAATAATAGCTGAATTTAATAAAACTTTTCTATTTTGAAATATGATATAATGTATGGAAAAAATGGCTAGACTTCTAAATTACATGCTGTCTTCTGAATAAAAGCTGATATCCATTACTTACACTTTCTTACCAAAAACTGACTCAGAAGTTGAGAGATATGACCTCGAATTCATTGGTTCAATTTACAGATTATACATTTAAAGAGAAAGCTTTCATATCTGCTTTCTTAATCACTTACTAGAAAACCAAGTGGAAGTTTTGTTTTGGCACTATTAAAATATTTGTGAAGAAAAGTCAATTATCAAGAATGAAACTGGGTTGCAACCTGAGAAGGGCTAAAGTTTTAGGTTTGTGTATATGTGTGTTTTTTCAACCACTTCCTGGGTGATAAATATCCCATAAAAAGGGGTAGAAATACTTCATGTTACAGAAGTAGGAATGGTGTCTCTGTCCTGCTTGCTGGGTGGTGGTGTTGACTGAGTTGATGCAGAAGGACAAGAACAAGGGAATGAAAAAATGTTGCCTCCTTTTTTCTAATCAGTGGAGTCCTGTTTTGACCATTCAGTGCAGTTCACTAGTTTTCTGTAGGTACAATCTACAAGACACCAGCCAATTTACCAAATTAGTTAACTTTTTAAGTTATTACATTTAATTACTATAGTATTGCTGGCATTGTTAGTATTTGCTGCTTGAGAATGTCTTAGCTGTGAGGTGAGGCATCACTTGGAAGGTGAACCACAGCCTCCTGCTTGTGAGCCCAAGTGTATGGGAACTGGGCAAGAGAAAATGAAAAGCAAGGCAGCTATTGGAATTGAAAAGGAAGCCTTGTAAACTGGGGTGAGGGTTTATTTTATCTGCTAGGAAAAGGATTTGGGCTCATGGGGCTGTCAGTACTTTAGCTTAGATTTATTTTTATCGGGTGGCACAAAGATATTGATTTTTATATTGATTCTTGGAAACTAAAATAAGTTTTAATACTTATATGTTCTAATGTGACCTTCTCAGAGTTTTGGCACCAATATATTTGTCTGTCTTCATAGAAAAAAATTCAAAAGAACTCAAATCACATCTTCAATTTTTGTAATGATTACAAAATTATTGTTTGAATTGAATGAAGTGATGATGATTATCTAAGTCAAAGTTTTTTAACCAGAATGACCCTAAAATATGTCCCTGCCTATGGCAGGGGGGTTGGAACTCGATGATTTTCAAGGTCTCTTCCAACCCAAACTATTCTATGATTCTATGACTGATCTGGGATCTTAAGTAAAGGAGGAATTTCCATCCTGGCCCATTTCTGAGACAGTCTTGGTTTATGGGAGTGGATCGGCTGGAGGGAAATGCTGATAGTCAAAACCTGTTAAAAAATTTTCTATTTCACAATATTTATTTGAAAGACTTTTTCCAGCTATGATTTAATGGAATTTTATTGGTGTCTTCAAAAATATTAGGCATGTTTATGGGCAAATTCTCTGACAATCTGAAGACCATCACATAAATGCCTTCACACCTCCATCAGACAGTGTGTTAACTTGCATATTTACATATTTATATCAGGAACACCTTAATAAGATGATGTATTAGAAATATGCAGGATGCATGGCTTCCCTATCATATTAACCAGAAGGAGACATCCCTTCTTTATTAACAGCTCAAGAAAAGTGTGACCTTTTTAGAGAGAAGCTTCAGTTATTTTGGCAGACTAGTTTGCGGTCTATTTTAAGATGTTTCACTGTGTGCTTTTGCTTTTTTATAGTTTTATAAACAGATGAACTGAAATTACCTTCTTTCTTGGGCCTAGAAATCTATTGGCTGGTATTAGCTGGTGATAACTTCAGTCTTCACAATGTTACACTGGTGGAACATGAAAGCTGTTTTTTCACTAATTCCATTTTTATTTTCTTGTAGACATTTCAGCAGTCTTCCCTACAGCAGAAAAGTAAAAAGAAGAACAAAGGTAAAAGTTAATCTTTTTTCATGTATTGGTAGGACAGGGATTGACAACATTAATGTTTATGGTACTGCAGTATCTGAGGAACTAGAACTTGCTATCCAAACCAATGTATTATTCAGTTATCATGTTGGGAAGTCATTAATCCATTACTGACACCTCATAACTTCCTAATGCTCATCCACCTGCTCTTGCTTTTGAATACTTAGACTCTTGCTTCCTGGGGCCCGGGCTGTTTTTTCCATGTATACATGTAATGTCTTGTTGCAACTTATTGCTAAGCTGTTAGATAATTTGTTTTGGAAGTATAAAATCCTTAGGATATCTTCAGTTGTAAAAGGAACTGCAAAGAGAGGTTTCTGAATATTCATGAAATACATACTGAATTGTATTTGGCAGCCAAGTGTAGAAGTTCATTAATTTCTATGCTCTGTGCTTTAATCTGATGTGAAATATTAATTTGTTAAACATTACAAATAACCATTGTCCTTATTTTTAAATATTTTGCATTTCGTTTCACTTTAATGCCTTCTCTGTTTTGTTTTTCTCTTTTTTTGTGTGTCTTATCTATAGAATATGAGCTATGTGAAGTGCTGAACATTATTTGGTTCTTTTGTTTGTTTTTTATAACTTATGGTGCTTTGGGTAGGCTTTGTGGTCAAAACAGAATATCTGTAATAATTTGTTCATGGTAAATTGAGGTTGAGATTTTAAATTTATTTTCTTAAGCAAATATATATAGTGCTTTCTGGCTAGCTGTCTTGTTCATTTAGTGGATAACTCAAATGCTTTCACACCAACTTGTCATTTTCAGCTCCTATTCCTGGTAAAAGCAAAAGACGTATCTCATGTAAAGATCTTGGTCGAGGGGACTGTGAAGGCTGGCTTTGGAAAAAGAAAGATGCCAAGAGTTATTTCTCCCAGAAATGGAAAAAATACTGGTTTGTCTTGAAGGATACATCTCTATATTGGTATATCAATGAAGAGGTAAAGTGGTTACTGTCTTGACAAACGCTCTGTGTAGTGTGTTCTCATGATTTAGTGGGAAGCCAGTGCTGTGAGTTATTGTATATGTGAATAACATTATTTACCTAAATAATCATACTGAAATTGGTATAAACGGCCTGACCAAGGTACAATTAAGATTCCGATATAGCCATTCAAATTCACATTTGCTGCAGAGAAATACAACACCTTCCTGTGTACTGCTCTCACTGCTTCAGGATGAATCTATCCTCAAACCCTTGAAAGGAAAAAGGTTGTTCTTTAAACCTGTCATTCAAGTTTAGTCAAGGGGGCATAAGCTTTAATGATGTGCTGCCTGATGTTCCTTGTTTATCTGTGCTACTGAAATCACCAAAACTTCCTGCATTTAAGGAAGATGCATTTGTTTTTGCAGTTGCATTCTGCTGTCATGCCTTCTTTGTAGCTTTTGATATGATTCAAGTGTTTATATATACTGAACTTAACAGCACCAAGGCAGCTGGACTGATTTGTGTAAAACTTTGATTGTGCAATGTGTTCTGCATTACCACACTTTTATTTATATCACCTTTAGCAAAACGAAGTTAGAAAATCTTAGTTTTAAAGTTTACTAGTCTCATTGGTAAATATCCTGAGATAAAAATCATTGTCAACCTGTGGGTGCACTCATTCCCAGGCTTGTTCTTTTAATCACTGCAAGCATTTGAATGCTACCTTTTTTAGAACATTGTAATTTCCAGCTTTTCCTTGAGTAGACACAAAGCATGTTGTTTCAAGAGCAGAGTTAACAAAGCCTGTTTTCCTACAGAGTCATCCCATTTGTACCTTGATCAGTATAACTCCCTTCTCCTCATTCTCCCTCCTCAAGATCTACTGTGAAGTCTTTGCCAAGGATGTAGTTCATATCTACAAGTACGATAACTGGTCACTGGACATGACCAAAGAGCATGTGCAACCACTGATTTCTGCCTTATTTCCCTATGGAGAGAGAGGGCAGTGATCTGCACACCACTGTCTACACCTGTCCACGGTTTTCTTGAGACTTGCTTAGTCTTGGTTAATTTTGATATCTCAACTTCTTCACCAAAGTGTCCACATCCACTAGTGGATTTAAAAGCTGGCAGGAGGAGTCTCAGTGGTAGGATGGACAGACAAACAAACAGTGCTCTTGTTTCCTTAAGCAACTATGCAAACAGATGTAGCAAGATAATAGTAATCAGCATTCTTTTGATTTTAAAAGACCTGCTAATAAGGAACATGTTACAATCTTTTATCTTTCACAGATCATCTCTAGTTCCAGTTTTATATGCTGATCCGTGACTTTTATTGGTATATTTGTAAGAAAGCAGATAGTCATACCAATGTAGTGTGGGCATTTTGACATAAAGATACAATTCTGTGAAATTCCTCAACATATATTTGTATTTTATGCTCCTTCAGTTCCTTTATTAATTTCTCATACAAAGATACGAGCAGTTAAAGAGTGTCTGTGTTACTGTTATACTAGTTAATAGAATTAGTTTAAAAAATAAAAAGTAAAGCAATACTGAATATCTGAGGAAATAACCTATGTGCAAGTTTTCAGAGGAGAGGTATGGAAGATCTAATGTCTTCTCTCTTGCGTAGTGGAGGAAGTACAAAAAAGATACTGTGCTTCTTAGCTGTGACACCATATTAAGATGGTGATCAGCACATAGTGAAATTGCCTTTTCTCCTATTTCTTACAGCAGGCTGCATTTCTTCTTACTAATTAGTCCATCTTCCCCCTAATTAACTAACTGCAAAAACTAATCGACTGAATAGGTTTGGTCATTTAGTATATTTTCAATATTTTCATATGCTGCTTCAGCTGTGAAATTGTTTGAGAAAACTGAGTATTGAAAATTGTATTTTATACCAAGGGATTTGTCTTACAACTCTGGCAAAACTCCGAATGACTTCTGTGAGAGCAGTGTACATTACTATTTCTTATGTAAGAATGAGAAAAGTGAAAATATTTTTAAGCGTTTTTTCTGTGTGGTGCTTCTTGTTTCTTTCTTTTTTTTGGACATCTTAACAACAGTAATATCTAGAAATATCTTTGCAGGATGAAAAAGCAGAAGGATTCATCAGTCTACCTGAATTTAAAATTGACAGAGCCAGTGAATGCCGCAAGAAATAGTGAGTATACTAAAATAATGCAGTGATCAAGTAGAAAAAGTGGAAGAAAGGACAAGGTTTTCACTTAAAAATGTTAACATAATGAATTTTGTTATCATGAACATTTGATTGTATCACAGAATAAGCTCATACAGAACAGGCAAATTCAGTAAGGTTTCTGTGTACTGTCTTTCCCAAAGAAGGTTTTTTTTCACTTTATCATGAATCACACTGCTTGACTAGAGCAAAAAGAATGAAGAGCAGGGAGGTTATCTGGCTGCTTCTGTCTTTTTAATTCCCTTCTTTTCCTTTCTTTTTTTGTTTCCATTCTGGTTGGGTAGGTATGTTTGTGTTTTGAGGAGTTGGAGTGTGTTCAGTTCAGTTCAGTTAAGAGCATTAAGAACAATACAGAGCCCAAGTTCTCTTTAATGTAACTCTAAATTTGTTACCATCATCTCAGATTTTACTGTCATAGTGTATCAGTCCTGAGGCAGAGTGAAAAAAGAGTGAGAGTGATACGCTGTACTTTTGAGGTATGACCTAAATATCTCCAGTAACTTTCCTTGTCACCTAGCTGAGTGTGGTGGTATCTGGATTTGTGCCATTGCACAGATCCATCTCTCATTTAGATGCAAATTCAACCATATGTAGCAATGTGACAAGTGCACACTCCCACAGAGGTATTTTTAGAGTGATTATTACTGAAAACTTTTTGTCTTGTATTGTAATGGTTTTTACTGTTCTTTTAAGTTTATCAAGACTGTGAAATCCCAATTTGGTCAGGAAAGCAATTGCAGAAGTAAAGTGATATGATTTGTAGTACAGTTCTAAAGAAGACACTGACCTTGTATCAGTTGGTCTGCATATGTCTTCAGGATGAATTCTACTCTTCATGAGTCTCATAGGGCAGAAAATGAAAATTGCATTTAAAAAGAAAAACCAAACATCTGCTTGGGCTTATTGTCCCTTGTCCTTGGGCTACATTGCTGAAGTGTATTATGTTTTTTGATTTTGTTTGGGCAACGGCATAAAGTCAACTCATTTCTCAGAATTTCATCTCACTGAAGTTGTGTGGGTTGTTTTTTTTTTACTTGATTTGCTATCTACTGATTAGTAGAACGTAAAAGTTTCTATTAAAATTACTTGCTTGGGTAGCAGATAAATAAAAAAAGCTATGAATCCATATGAGATGCTGTGACAATTTTAGAAAGTCAAGTTTTTGGTCTCAGTAACTTGATGATGACTTTCTAAACTGAGCAGATGTCACTGTACATCTGCTTTCACTTGCATAACGTTGTGTCATGTTCTAATGTGTTAGAGCATTTCTATTTGTCTCAATTTTATGTTACTTTCACTAGCAGTAACTTCCCTGGATATCAATTTCATATCCCTGCTTTCTTTAAAAGCTGGATTTGTATATAGACACACAGAGACACATATATTGAAAATTGCAAACATGAAACACATGGAGAACATTATTGACATTTTTCTGAGACAAAGTGGATTAGAGAGAGTGAGAGCTATTATTATCTGTACATATATAAAAACTCCATTGTGTCTCAGAAAAACGGTGATGATGTTCTTCTCATGTGTCATGCTTGCAGTTTGCTTTCTTTTCTTTGTGATTGTTCTGCAGTTTATTTTAAAGTGAATCTTTAGGCTATTCTCTAAAATGATTCTTCGGTACAGTAAATTATCAATTACTTTCAGATGCATTTTCTTCAAGTCCTTCACCATAAATCTTTATCCAGCACAGTTAAAAATTCTTTCCAGTAATTTGTTTCATATTATGTATGAAATGGAGTAATTCTCTCAGCCTGGTCATGTTGATTATTTTGGTGGAAAGAAAAGATGAGATGTAATTACCCATTGCTTAGGATGACCTCAAGAGTACAATGTTGATTTATAACAGCTTTTCAGAAGTCAATCAGCGCATCACATTTTTCTGCTCAAAATGCATTCATTAGAGCTGAAGGTGATGTGGAGGTCACTGGGATCTGAAAAATCACCAGAAGTGAGTTTTTAATGTTGTATCAAATCAGGTGTTTAGTCAATTTTCTGTTCATAAAAAATTACACATACAGGTATATTAGCAAAATTATCTACTACAAGAGATCATGTCCTTTAATGGTTAACTTTATCTATAATATCCTGCAGGTGATTGTTGAACAGTATTTATGCACATATGAATTAAGCATAATTTAGAAAGAGGTAGTCAAAGAGCACTTAATGAAATCTGGCACAATCCTAAAAGTTGTATGTTTTGATACTGTTGGGGCAACCAACAACTCGGGAAATCGGAACTCATCTCATTCCTTGTTGATCACTCTATTTTACATTTTTTAAGAAGAAAGAGTTATGCCATTACATATTTATAATTATGTTTTTCCTCTACAGTGCATTCAAAGCCTGCCACCCTAAGATCAAAAGTTTTTATTTTGCTGCTGAACATCTAGATGATATGAACAGGTAAGGAAATCTAGCAAATTTCAAGGAATCATTCCTCAAATGTGACACTTCTTGTAGCTAGTGATCTTAAAAATAAAAAAAAAGTTTAATCTTAAAAACAAAACAAGTTTAACAACTGAGAAAGTAAATGCAGAGTAGTACTGTTTCTCAGTACTACTACAGCTGCATAAGCTCAATATTCTATTAATGTAAAAATAACTTCTTAATTAAAAAAAAAAAAAAATTGAAGCTATGTAGATATAAAATTCCCTGTTTCAAAAACTTAAATTATGTATGTGAAACAACAATCAAACACAAATTCAGAATTCCAGGTCTCTGGTTTTGGCTGTGTGGCACCTGAAAAATGGCATTATCTCTAACTTTGCTTCCTAACATACTCCCAAAGACATGTGATTGCTCTGGAGATGCTTCGGTTTATGGCTCCAGAGGGAATTAGTTGTTGGAGAAAGATTTGAAGCAGTTACTGATTTTTGTTCCGTACATCCTGAAAGTAGAATTCAAGGTTCCAAGGAATTAATTTTGAGATTCTCCCTACTGCCATGAATTTAACCTACAGGTTGAAGTGGGGAAAATTTCAGCACCTCAGAAAAGAGCAAGGAGTTGTCTTAGTTCTTTGGGTATTTTGTTTTACAGTCCAGTTTAGGCCACTTGACAATTTTTTTAGAAAAAATAATTGAGACTTCGGCACAAAATAAACACATTTCCTTTTAATTTCTTTGATTGGTAAATTAAAATCATGGATCTCATGTCTATCCAAATATATTTTCACAACATAAATTGAAATTAACTCAATTCTAAAATAATGTGCTATTTTCATCTTACAACAGAGCACACAAGCAAAAGTCAGTTCTTGCAACCTGAGAATTGTTCTATCTTAGGTAATGTCCATGGACATCCTCTTCAAGCAATATTTGAAAAATAGAGGGAAAAAGAGATAAAACTCAATCCATAAAAGTGTTAGTAAATTCTATAATCATGGTTTAATCTTTCCTGTGTTTACTAGATTCAGCTCCCTGGCAGACTAAATGCCAGAGTCCTGCCAAAAACCTTTACTGATAATATTGACTGGAAAAGTGTGCCAGTACTATTGCTTTCATTTCTAAATAGCTCTTTGTTAACATTTTCTCCAAAGTTCATGCATGACCAAGGTTTACTTCAAAAGTCTCTCTTCACTCAGAAATTTTAAAACCTTTTTTATTCGTCTGTAAAATTTTAAGCTTTCTTTTCCCTGACAATTCTGTCAAGCTCGCCACTCAAAATGTAGTTTGCTCCACAGCAAACAGAATAATGGCATGGTCTTTTCAGCATATCCAAACTGCAGCAGTAGATAAATCACTTCTGTCAGCAGGTCCTCAGTCAGTATGACAAGGTACCTTGTTTCTAAGGATAAAAATTTATATAACTGTTCACTAATCAGAAAGCAGCAGCAAGTATGCATCGATTCTTCAAAAAATATTTTGCCCAGCCTAAACTCCCAGAACAAAAAGATTTTCAACTTCCCAGCACAATTAGTCTTCTCATCATATTTTGAAATTATTGCTTATCAATTCATTTAGAATGACCTTGAACAAATTTTGATCTGAGTTATACATGTGAAAATCTAAAGCAGCTCTGTCAAGGTCTGTGTAATTATCTGAAGTTCTTACATCTGAGTGGCCATCATAGTCTCACCAAAATATTTTATTTTTCTCTCTTTGTTTATTGTGGTGGAAAAGATAGTTCACTTTCATAAACATTGAATAAACTCAATATATTGGAAAAAAATGAGCTATTGAAAAATAGTCCTGAAAATGCAGAAATAACACAATACTTCCAGTCTAAAAGCATTTTGTAACTCACCTAAGTCTAACATAGAATCATGTTATTATGTTAAATTAAGATTGTTTTGATAAATTTCTGCTCTTTTTTTGTCAGGTTCCTGACATACATTTTAATTATGTATCACACAGTTATTTTAATTCTGTTTATGCTTCAAGCAGAAGAAAATAGCAAATTGCTGATACATAGTCTAAATGAAAGTTCAAAATGCTTGGTTTCTCATCCCTTGAATAAAATGGTTTCATTGTTTTGTTGGGTTTTTTAAAGCAAAGGGTATGCTGGATATTAAGATTTTGTTTGTGTGTATGTACTCACATAAAATGAGTATTTTAATCTCAGGCAGCTTACACTATTTGAATTTTCTTAATGCTTTTATGACTGTGCCACACCATTACAGTAGTAAGGGGTCTGAAAAACTGTGAACACTGAACTTTATTGTTGTGGCACCTGAAGTTCCTTTCATTTTCATCATTGCACCAGCAGAATTGTTATTTCTATCCATATAATATGCTTAGCATCAGTGAGAGGGAGACAATATCCTTTATTGGTGCATGGTAGTGCTTTAATGTTGTTCATGTATAGTCATAGACACAGTTTGCTGGAAAATTGTTATTCCTATTCCGAGAAAATATTCTGATGTAGAAGGTAGTCCGTGTATTTATACTTGATGATACTATGTATAACTTTATTTTCATTTTCCATGGTAACTATGCCTGCTATTTTATGAAGTAGGTATTCTTTACTCCAAAATCCCAATTATCCATACTCATCCTTTTCAGGGTGGGTCAGCTTAAATCCTTTTCTTCTTCTTTTTTTATTCCAAACTGTCCATTCCTTTTCGTGATGCCTTATGTGGCTGCCAAAATTTTATCTTCTAGCCAAGTAAATACAGTCAGTAACTTCATATGGAATACTTGTCTGGGAATTTCCTTGACTTACTGTGCTGCCCTGTTTCTCTTTTTGTAACACTGAGCACTGACATTTCTGAGGGTTTTCTTCCTCAGTGTAGCTCTATGATCAAGTCAGCTTGTAGTATTAGTGCATGAGAATGAGAAGATTTTAGTAAAAAAGACCTTTAAAAAATATCCTGCATCATCTACAGGCCTTTTTCTTCACATTAAGCCACAGTTGAGTACTTACAGACACTTTAAGGTGTTCATACTTCCATACACCAAATTCATCCTATATCCTTGAACTCTGTGATAAAGGATAATTTGAAACCCTGCTTTGACTAAAAGTCAAAGATAGAAAAATAGTTTTTATTATTCAGTGAGAGTGCCAGTACTGTGCATTCTTCTTCACAGAAATTACATGTCTGCAGAAATTTTATTTTTTATTTTAATCTTCTTCTACATATCATAAAATTGCTTGACTTAAATACTGACACAAAATGTACGTGCTATTCTTAAAAACATAAAAAAGAAGAAACTTATATGACTGTCACAGCTACCAGTACTAGTGTTTTTATTGTCATAGTTAGAAAAAAGGCTTTCTAATGCTCACAAGAAAGCTCAAGTTGCATTTGCAGTAAAGAAGTAATATTCTTGTGGCCTCTTGCCCTTTAAAAGTCACAGTGGCCATGAGGTTACAGCACACCACAGGAAAGAAACTTTTAAATCTTCACATGCCTACAAGTATTAATATTCATAGTAAGGAATATTTCTATAACTGAATGCTTGGAACTTTTGTCCCCTGTGCTTTGTAAAGCTGAAATGTTTTACTTTTGTTCCCTTCTTCAGGAGATCTTTGCATTTCTCTGTGATACAAGCCCAGTCAGTATATTGGATATCTCATATGATTATATCCTCAGTGAACCATAACTCTAGCCATGCTTTATTAAAATAATATTAATTTTCTAACCATACTCATTCTTACCATATCCAAAGAAGCTTTCACAGCCACATATCAGAAAATATGCACAGTAGGGCAATATAATCCTTTGAGTTTCTAAATTAGCAAACTTTGCAACCACATCAGTACCATCACATTAACCCCACAGGCATTGCAGGTGACACTCCAAACCATGACACAGATGAGGACCTGCAGAAAATCATTAAATGTGAAGTCAGTCTGCTGTCTCTCTCTCCCTGGATTACCATTAGGTTATACTTTTGAAGAATTGCAACATTTTTTCTGGAAACTATCATCTCCCATAACTGTAAGCAGTATCAATTAAGTGTTTGCTAATGTAATTGTGAGAATTTTTTTAAACTCTCACACTTAAAATTAAATTCTATCTCATATTTAGGACATAATGAAGTTTTACAGCAGGAGAATGTTTAATATTTTGTGGTCAATCGCTCTATGCAAAAGAGTTCAGTGGGTGGCTCTTTCCTGCTGGCTGCACTGAAAGATGATAACCCATGGTCTGAATTTGGAACACAAAATACGCAAGAGGCAAGCAAAGGGCCACTGTCATTGTCTGACAATGCCATTTGACAGAGCAGGAGCTTGTCTTCTCGTGCTGCTTTACCCTTGGGGCAGAGAGAAGACTGGCCTTTCCTAATCCCTTGGTGGCACGAGACTGTACTGCTCTGGGGGAGGTTCTTGCCTCAGTGCCTCTGATTTGGTCTGGCAGAGCTGTCGAGACAGCTGCGCTTTACTCACCAGAGAAAGTCTTCACTTATCAGTAGTGTGAGCCTAAAAGCATAGCTTTGTGGTGGGTCACCTTTGTACTGTGAAGTCAATGTCTGAGAAATTATTTGCTGGATCTCTGTTCCTATGTACCAGTTATTTCAGAAGCGTATGACCTGTCCTAACAATTACAACTGAAATTTCAAGTCTCTTCTTCAGCTTCCCTAGTCTTCTGGCAGAAATTTTGATTCTGTGCTCACTTGAAGTGTTCTGTAATCACTTCAGAAATAAACCTCTAGATTTTTACAATGATTGATGGACCATTAGTGTGATTTACAGATCATACAATGGTCACCATTTGTGTAAGGACAGTGACAAGAGTTAATTTTGAGGAGGGCAACTGCCTGCTTACCCTGTGCTGAAATGTCTTAAAGGCTAGAATGCAGGTGTGATTGCAAAGATGTCCTTCTTGCTGAAACAATACTACATCCTGTTTCCACCCATAGAGTATGTAAATGAAACCCAGGAGGCACAGTTTTCTGAAACAGGAGTTTCACATTCCTGAATAAAACACAAACCTGATTGCAGTAGCCCCAGCAGTAAAACTGCAAGGCAATAGCTTGGCAAGAGAGGCCTGTCAAATCCTGACCACAGTATACATTAATTCCAGGTTCACTATGGAATGGACATCCATGGGAGATCATCATGATGGTTTAAAGCCTTGTTGATGGCGGACCTGGTATCCATTCGGATAATTCAATACATGGAGAACCGACCCTTCTGGGAGTAGAGGGCAAATTGAAGCAATTAATTGCTATAGGCAGCTGCTTGCCAATACCACCCCTGCTAGAAAAAACAGTCATAGTTTGGGATTTTATTTCAATGTGTGCAGCTTATGGAAATACTTTTTCAAGTCTAAGCTGAGGTTAAAGCTTTAGATGTGATGTGAATTGCAACTGTCTTTTTTCTCCCTGCTTCTCTGACACAAACACAAAAGTGTATTCTGATGTATACCTCTTTCTCTTTGTGCTACCTCACTGTAGGTAACCACATAATGGCATAATTAAACCTTGCTGTCTGTTTGGGATTGAATCTATTCTTTTGACTTCTGTTTTCTGCTCTGTTCCTCTGCTAAGTTGCCAATTCAGGCCTTAAAATATTGCTTAAATTTCTGAAAAGTGGTGTTTATTCTTTAGAAATTAGGACAGATAGTTTATTGGTGTGATGGCATATCTGTGAGCAGCAGACTTTAACAGTTCTTTGATTATCTGCAAATCCTTTATTTTACAGATGTTTGACATCATACATAGTTTTCCATTTGAAATAAAAACTTTGCTGTATACACAATTATATCAACAGCAAAAATCATAGATCTTTGGAGACTTCCTGAGGAAGAGTATTAAAGAAAACAGATATTTAATATGAAAAATAAGTCCTGAACTCTTTCTGACACTCCTAACTTTGTCTTTTCTAGAAGTGCACCCAAAAATTAAGAGGCTGGATTGGTATCATTGCTCTTTTTAATATTATTTCAGATGGCTAAACAGAATTAACATGCTTGCTGCTGGCTATGCAGAAAGAGAGAGGATCAAACAAGAGCAAGGTAAAGTGTTGTTATTTTGGCTTCTTCTGTCAGCTTCTATCACAAATTCCTCTGTTCTTTTTTCCTTGGTGTGTATCAGGCCCTGTTCTCTGAAAGCATTCATCTGAGAGCAATTCACATGTGGGTATTACTGTTGTTTTAGAGAATTCCATTTCAGGAGTTTTGATTAGTTCCTTTGGATTCTGGTCCACAGACAGTGGATTATTTCTGAGAACATCACAGAAGGTATCTAAAAGCTTTCTGTGTAGTACAAAGTAGTCTCTGTCCTACATCACAAGAAACTTCATCTCCAAACTATAAAACAATTTAACATTGCATTTGGTGTTGGAGTTAACAAGGGACAAGAATGCATGAAACTGATCTGAGGAACAAAACCAATCTTCTAGAGCCTGTTAACATAATTGGATTTCCCCTGAAGACTTGAATTTTAAGGACATTTAATTTTTTGTTTCTACTGTCTTTGCCATATTGAGGTATATTCTGAAGCCCTCTTGACTTTTCATTTGGAGTGGCAGCATTTTACATCTGTTTATTTTTAATGTCTAGTGTTTAATGGATTTTTAAAAGCAGCCTATATAAAATGACGAGTTACTTTGCTTTCGTTTGCTTCAGTAGGAATCCTGTTTGCAGACAGGAAAAACAAAGTCAGCCTTAAATTGTATTGGGGAGTCTGTTTCCTAAAGAAAGGGTTATTCCTGAATTGTACTGGGGAGATTTTTTTCTAGAATTGCCAGTGACATGACAGTGATAGGATAGTTTTCCTATCCAACTAGCTGTTTTGGAGAATAATGAAAACATGTTCTTTTTGACAAATAAACCTGCCAGCAGTTACCAAGAGCTGCAGCAGTCATGAGATCCAGAGATTATATAGATACTGTCTGCCTGCTGCTCTGTACCAGAAAATTATTTAGAATCATAGAATAGTTTGGGTTGGAAGGGACCTTAGAGATCATCTAGTTCCAACTCCCTGCCATAGGCAGGGACACCTCCCACTAGATCAGGTTGCTCAGTGCCTGTGCAGCCTGCCCTTAAACACCTCCAGAGAGGGGGCATCCACAACCTCTCTGGGCAACCTTACAAAACTGTATTTATATACACTTATTTAGGGAAAGTTGTGTTCAAAAGGCTATCACTAGGGTACAAAATCTGCCCTGTGGCATCCTCCTTGACACCCAAAGTCATAGTTGTGTACAGACATGTGAGAGCAGTCTTAGCCCTGGCATTCTATTCTGATACTATGAGGAGGAAAGGTGCACATGGTCTGTCCCTGCAAGATGTTGCTGCAGTGCTATTTTCCTGATAGAGAATTTGCAAAGTCCTCCTTTCCCCAGAAAGAAGCAAGAGTGACTTCAGCAGCCAGGCAGAAACATCAAGAGAGTAGGGTATTCTGTAATGGTAAAATATTCAAAGACAGTGTCAGAAAATTATGTCTCTCTTGATTCATACCCCAAGTGTTTCACTGCAGAGCATCTGAGAGGGATCAGCCTGCAGCTGAAGAGTGGTGACTTCCAGGACTCAGCTGTAATTCAGTGGTAGCAACGTGCATGAGAAGGTTTTTGGGCATTGTCATTCTTGCCCATAACTAGGTTGTAGTACATGCTGTTGACTCATTTCTAATCATATCTTCCAGTAAGTGCAGCTGCTTATCCTGGGATTATTGCCCACGCCCCTGTTTTAATCTGATACGGTCCTTGGCACATCATTCCATTCCTAACACCAGGCCCTCTGCATTCACCCAGCCTGGGATTGCAGCACCACGCTCACTGTTCCTGCAGTCATGTTCTCAGTGCCTCATCAGACTGCAGAATAAGTCTGGGAATCTGTACTCCTCAGGCAGTACTACAATAACCAGTTTGGAGGGACCTTTTGTACCATCTGTCACTGCCTGAAGAGGCTGTGAACAACCTCTGAATCTTGGAGTCTTCTAGGAAATCTTCCACGTTTGCTTTCAAAGCCAAATTCAAACTTCTATTGACAGCAGGTTGGCACTAAAATTACAATAACACGTGGGACACTAAGGGAAAAGGTGTATGAACAGTTAGTTCTGCTTACACTGTTCAATTGCACAACTGCAGACATGATATGCCTTTCAAAATCCAGATGGATGTAGAGAAATATTTTCACTACCAAGGCATCACTAAGTAATAAAATAGCAGATGATCCATCTCGTAGACATGAGATCATGTGGATTCACACCTCATGTTACCTTTTATTGAAATGTCTCCCTATTGGAGATAATCAGTGATACCTCACTTACTATTGAAATTATATCCCAGGCACTGATGGAGCTCTTTTTTACTGCTCTAAGACCATTCACTCCAATTGTTTTATCATATACAGGTAGATATGCCATGTAGGGTTTTTATGTCTCTGGTGATTATTTTTGGCTCCCAGCACAAGGGCTATTAAACACCTCTGTAGTGTCCCTGATTAGCTGAGGCATCAGTTAGCAACGTAAAACCTTCAAGCATCTTGCAATTATGAAAACTGTGAAGCTGGAATTTTCTATATTCGGTGCCTGTGCCAACTGTCCTCTACGTATTCGATTTTACAAAAGGCCTTTTATTCCCATTCAGTTCATCCCTTTGTAGCAAACCTTTATAGTACCTCTGAAACAATTCAACAGGAGTTGTCAAAGCTATTTCAATTAAGAGTTGAATGCTTCTGAATCTAAAGTGCATAAATATATTTCAAGTGCTTCAGAGATGCGCAAAAACCAAATTGTGGGTGTGCTGCTGAACAGAATGTCACATTCTGTACAGAACAGTTTTATAAAAATACCATCAGCTTTCCATATTAAACACAATGAACGTTAGCAGTATGGTACGAGACTTCTTCAGATGGAGAAGTTTCATGTTTTCCAATCATATAAAACTGGAGAAAAAAATACTTATATAAATAGGAAAATTTTAATCAGCAAATGGCACATCAGTGTTAGTTTATGTATGTAGTTTATATATACAGTTTATATATGCAGTCTGTTGCTGATTTCAAGCCTTCAAGGTATGCCCATTGCATTGAGCTTGTCCATCACTGAACTCAACAAAATCTCCACAAAGAAATACATCAACTTTTCAATAGCAATATACACGTTTCAGATTGGTTCTAATGAATCAGCTGCCAAAAGCAGAGCACTTCTAAAAATTAGTGGGAGGCTATTTTCATAATTTTCATCAGGAAGCTGACCCTTGTGAGGATAGAATTTGTCTATACACAAGCCATAGGTGCCAGCAGAATTCCCTCTCTGGGGTAATGTGCATAAAAAGTATCATCATAGAGTATTTTATTCTGTGCAGACAGCAAGAATGCCTTTCTATTTTTAGTCCAAACTGAGTCCTGCATCAAGGCTGCTAAATTTTACTTTCAAGATAAACACCTGCGTTCCAAGTCTGCAGAAAAATCACTGAGTGATGCAGTTCTCAAGCATGTTTATAGGCCAGGATTTTGAGGTACTTTGAGTTGCTGGAAATGAGTTTTCTTAAAACTAGGAGTGGCTTTCAAAAGCCTTTTCTCTAAAGATTTATTCTTTCATTCACAAAAATTCATTCCTAGAAGCAAATATTTTGGGGATTTTTTGTTTCATAGTCATGAAAACTTTATTTATGCTATTTGTTTTATCATTTGAAGAGAATCTCCCATCTATAAGCTTGCAGAAAGCAAATCAAGACATCCAGAGTTAAAACTGAGCTGCTATTGCTTGGAAAGAAAATAGATAAATCAAGCCACCGCCACCATTATTACAATCTAAAAATGGCCTTTTAGGGACAGCTGCTTCAAGACAGTAAGGTGTCATTTTAGGGTAAGTTTTTATTTTAAATTGCTAATAGGATTAGTTACAGTAGGTCATTAATCATACAATGCCATAATTGTCATAGTAACAAAAAGTATGTAGAGGATAGTTGGCACTTTGATTTTTGTTTAGATCTTTCATGAAGCAACAATCAAGTTGCTTTTTCTCCTCATCTAGTAAAGGCATAGTAAGTCAAGCAGTTCATTGAACACTTACTAGTGAAAATGGTCAGCGATTGGTGTATCTGAATTACCCAAATGCTAGAAGGTAATAGAGCCAGAAACAAGCAACAGAAGTGTCTGCATAAGTTTTACAATGTGTAGAAATGTTAAAGTTACCCATCTTGAGCTGACTCAGCAGCTAAGTGGTTTTCTTCTGTAAGGAATATTAAGGTCCAGTGCCCATTTAGTTAGATGCTGCTCTGTTTCAAAATTATTTGCTACAGAATAATGTTCCCATGTGGTACATTCATCCTTGTATCTTCTCCCTTGACCAAACTCCCGAACATATGAAATGAGCTCAGCCAAAATTTTATTTCCTCATGAAATGAAACCTCATATCCCATTAAATTTAACCCACAAGCTCTGTGTCCTTTTTTTTTCTCATTCATCTTTTCAAACTTTGTTCTTAAATATCAGTTAATTTTTTCCATACCGTATCACCTTTATGTGCTTCCATGGATAACTGGGCAGTAGCTGTTTTATGAAGTGGCAGTAGGGTGTAAAGTTTTTCTGTCTTATTTAAAGGCATCTGTTTGTTATTAGAAATTTACTTGAAAAGCTGGGTAAAATAAGTAGAGAAACAGCTTTGATGTATGCAGTAACCAGTGCTTGATTTACCAGTTGGTGGTTGGTGTTAATTGCCTTTGTTAGTGCTGGTTTGCAGTCAATAGGACTTTTGCAACTTATGTTTCTCATCTTTTCTAAAAATAGTATTTTCCAGTGGAAGGTCCAATTTTGATGATTGAATAATACTTGGTATAATGATACTTCTATTAGATTTGTTTGTAAGCTGTGTACAAGAGTTACGTTGGTGGCTCTTTTGCAGGTCACTATTTAATATCTTTGCAATGGGGCATTAAACTTAGTTTGCCCCATAATGTTTTGAATTTTCCCCTCTTTCATTTAAAGCAATTCCAGATTTCAGCATCCTATATATACATGATGTTTGACTCATTTGATGCCATGAATGGAGGTTCCAGTTGCTTTTGTGGAAGTGGGTCTCAGAGTATCAAAATGCATTAGCAGTTTTTAATCTGATCTTTATGCAACTTGCAGATTACTGGAGTGAGAGTGATAAGGAGGAAGCCGACACTCCATCAACACCCAAACAAGACAGCCCACCACCCCCATATGACACATACCCACGGCCACCTTCTGTAAGTCACCTGCAGCTGTGTTCAGGAATGAATGCCTACAGAAATAAATGCATAAAGTGTCACTTTTTACTATGTAACTGCTTTAAAGCACATGCATTCACACATTGGGGCACTCTCCAGTATATTTTCATGTTGGTACTTGACTTAAGGCATAACATGCATCACTGGCTTCGACAGCTTTCATTGCTGTTTCCACTGGTTTGTAGAGAAAATGGATCTATAATCCCAATTGCTGTACAAAATGGATTAAGGCACAGAATTCTTTCCTCCTGCTTTTCATTCTTTATGGTCCCCTACTTATCCATGCAGTCCCTCACCGCCCCCTTACCGCCTTCTCTGACAAAATGTTGTTACCTCAGTAGCAACACAGACTCTTCTCCAGGGCACAGCAGTTGTGCTGTGAAGCTTTACAGTTAGAAAATTACACTTGAATTTCCACAGAAATGGCAATGCAAAAATGTTCTCTCATATCCCTAACAGTGATACCAGTTGTTCTGCTCTTGTAAAAAAGTAGGTTTCTTTATAAATTAGAGCAAGAGGGGATTTGGTTTTTATTTTCTTCTTGAAGCAGCTGTTAGTATAAAACCAGAGGGTGGAATTCGAACTTACTCTGCACTGGCAATTCTAATTTTCATGTCTGTATATTCAGATAAAGTTAACTGGAGTACCTTACTTCATTATAATTTTTAAAATGCAAAAATTTGGGTTGATAAATTAGGAAAGCCTGCAGAAAGAGAGTGTTCTTGACATTTAATTTGAATGCAATACTTTATCTTTCAAAAACATAGATCTCTGAACTGCAGTGAAGCACTGCAAAGGTGATGCCAAAGAAATTTTTTGCAAAATTGGATGAGAAAAGGCATTTGGATAGCATTTTAAGGATTTTGTTAATGGACTGGATACATCTCTTCTTTGTCTTCCATAGTGATGTATTCTGCTAAGTTTTCTGTAAATCTTACTAAGCATGTCTCAACACATATATGTGTCACTGAGGGACATGTTAAGGATACTTATAGAATCATATAATAGTTTGGGTTGGAAGGGACCTTAAAGATCATCTAGTTCCAACTCCCCTGCGATAGGCAGCAACACCTCCCACTAGATCAGCTTTCTCAGTGCCTTGAGCAGCTTGACCTTAAACACCTCCGAAGAGGGGACATCCACAACCTCTCTGGGCAACCTTTTCCAGTGTCTGACCACCCTCACAGTAAAGAACTTCTTTCTTATATCCAGCCTAAATCTAGCCTCTTCCAGTTTGCATCCATTACTTCTAGTCCTTCCATCACATATTCTATTAAAAAGTCATAGAATCATAAAAATCATAGAATCATAGAATAGTTTGGGTTGGAAGGGACCTCAAAGATCATTGAGTTCCAACCCCACTGCCATAGGCCTCCCACTAGATCAGGCTGCTCAATGCCATGTCCAGCCTGCCCCTGCCTTTCTGTAGGCCCCCATCAGGTCCTTACAAGCTACTACGAGGTTCCCCCTGAGCCTTCTCCAGGCTGAACAACCCCAATTCCTTCAGCCTATAGCAACTAAGTATCACTGTTTGGCTTGCGAGATTGACATCCATAGGTGATGCATGCCTTAAAGTTAGGATTAGGGCAGGCTACGGAGGTTAAGTTTGTGTTACTAAACAGGGTGCCATCACTGACAATGAAAAGTATGTCTTTAGGTCTCAGTCCACGTTGATCCGATGGTCACTCCATTATTGCCCTTTTAGATGAGTTGCACAAGCCCTTACGTGGAGCCAAAGCACAGCCGACTGTCCTCCACGGAGACCTCCCAGTCGCAGTCGTCACACGAGGAGTTTCGCCCGGAGGCGGCGGGGAGCGCCACCGACTCGCCGGTGCGCAAGACGGCGAGCCAGCGGCGCTCCTGGCAGGACCTCATAGAGACGCCACTGACCAGCTCAGGACTCCACTACCTGCAGACGCTGCCGCTGGAGGACTCTGTCTTCTCCGAGGCGGTCGTGGTCTCCCCCGAGCACCGGCGTCAGTCAACCTTGCCCACCCAGAAGTGCCACCTGCAAGACCACTACGGCCCCTTCCCTCTGGTGGAGGGTGAGCGGATGCAAGTGCTGAACGGGAATGGGGGAAAGCCCCGGAGTTTCACTCTGCCTCGGGATAGCGGCTTCAACCACTGCTGCCAGAGCCTTTCGGTCGGCGCCGCCGATCACCATGAAGAAGAGCAGCAGAAAGAAGTGGAGGAAGAAGAGGAGGAGGAAGAGGAGGAAGGCAAAGCAGCAGAAGAAAACCAGGAAGATAAAAGTAAGTATGGGCTATTTCTGTGGCTTTTCAAGAGTCCTGTTTGTGTAGCGTAGAGGTTGTTTTTCCTGTCAAAAAAACCCAGTAGTCATTCAACATCCCCCATGTTTTACCAGGTCCCCTTGTGTCACACACCTTATGTATATGGCTTAATAGTCAGACAGAGTGCTGCATGACCTATCATGATCACCATACACTTCCCTGTAGGCTGGTCTCCAGTCACCTCCTACAAGTAATGAGTTTTGCTTCCATGCTTTTTTCACACTTCCACTTGCTTACTGTCCTCCCTCAGTGACACATGTATGTGTTGGGACATGCTTAGTAAGATTTACAGCCAACTCCATGTAGCTTGTAAAAAAACACTAGGTAAATGCAGAGTCAGACTGTGATTGTGTCATATCCAGACGAGCTAGTCACAGAAGACATACGTTGTAAAAGAGAGTTTATTTTCCCCTGTCTGTCAGAGGAAAAAAAAAAAAAAAAATTAATAGATAACGACTATGTGACCAGCAGGGCTTAAAAAAAAAAACAATCACACCACCAAGTAAGCAAATCTTACATGGTGCATTAACTCCATAGATTTTATTGCACACATTTCTGTGTCTGTTTCATGCTCTGTCTTTCACTGTCATTTATGGAGCTTCTCAGCATGTGTTACTAGAAAAGCTGAGTTCACACTCAAGGTGTAGGATCAGTCAGCAAAACCTACATCTACCAACTGTGGGGCTATGCTGTAATTATGTTACCTGTAGCAGCAAGGTAGGATAGCCCTGAAGCTCTGAAATAGCCCGTGATAATCAGATTCCTTCAAATTCTGCTTTTTTACTGCAGTGAAGAAGGGTAGAAATGATAAAGAGACAGGAAAGAGCAATGAAAACTTTGGATAATTAACTTCCTAAGTTAATTCATTAAGTTTAGCACCTATGATGGGGACTAAAATTCATGTGGATGCAATTTAATCTGCTTGGAGAGATCTACAGTTTTCCACTGCCATTATGCTTTAGTTAGTAGGTTATAAACATTTCAAACTCCTGGAAATATTAAATTTGATGCCATTAAAAGTTTAAAAGGGCGCAATTTAAGTTGTATGCATGCATGACACTTTCCAAAAACCCCATACATTTATTAGGGTAATATTAGACTCTTACTGACTAATTAGCTGGGTTAAATTTCATCTACGATGCAGAATGTTCTATTTTTAGCTTTCAGTTTTGGTTTTCAAATGGGTTTTTACAGGTAGAAAGAAAAATATTTTTTTATCAATTCCTTACAGTCAATAAAAAGGATCAAGGAGAACTTCCCACTGGAGTTCCTATGCAGTTTGGGCATAACTCAGATATGCTGTTGCAGGGCCTAAGTTTTTAGGTGTTTTAAATCTCAGTTTTGAGGCTTCTGGTTTCCTGGTTGTAATGTTTCACAATATACAGTACTAATAAAGAGCTAGTCCTTGGTTTAACAGGTTTTAACTTGAGCTCTTCTTGACCTTTCAAGACTAATTTCAGTAAAGGGAGAAAAAAGTTTAGTTTTTGCATTTGTCTCCCTGTGTACACAGACTTTTGTTTTACTTTGGGTGAAGGAGGTTTTCTTGGTTGAAGCTTTAACAGGAGATTGGTTTTGAGACATTAACAACCAGCTAGACAAGTACAGTGTTCATGGTGAGTTATTGACCGTGAAATTATAAAACCAGAAAGAAACTGCTGTTTAATCTGTTGAAGAGTTTAAGTGTTGAATTGCTTGTTGCTATGGCTGCAATGTTCTGTTTGCACTGCTGGCTTTATCCAGTGCCCTTACCAGTAAAAGGCAAGGTGGATTTCATGCAAGTGGTGTTCTTAAATGCAAAATCCCAGTTTCTGAGCTGAGATATTTGCTTATAGCTGCTGAGTTCGCTAATGGGATGGGTACCTTTGTGTGTGCTGCATCATTGCCCCTCTTACCTCCATTGCTCTGGGAAAATGAAGCATTGCAACTGGCTGGAGAAAGGGAATCCTCTCCCTTTTAGAAATGTTTTAACCTCACCTTGAACCTTCCCTGGCGCGTGGTATCAGATGAACCTTTTAAATGTATTTCTTTGCCTTACACGTTTGTTCTGAGCTCTTGGATGACTACATGTGTTCTTGTGTGTACATGTATGTGTTTTAAAGCTTAATCATTCCTATTGCTTCTTGTGTGGGACAAGGAATGCAGCTCCTTTGCAGATATTGCTGTACAAGTGGAGTGTCATTGCCAAAAGTTTGTTTTCTCAGCTTTGTGTTTTCACATTCCCACTTCTAAAACCTCCCGAGTTTAAACTAAATAGTAAAACGCAGTCCTGTTTCTTCCAACTTCTTTTGCAGAATTGTATTCAAATAATCACACCCACAAATTGGGAGCTCCATGCTTTTTTAGGATGCTGTCCTCAACTGCTACAATTTAACATAATTCTGTTGACTTTCGACTAAAGCTACACTGATTTGCAACAACCAAGAATCTGCTCTCTGCTAATCGCTAATTTATGCCTTAAATTGATATTGCAAGATTTTATTGATGCTGCAACTAGTTCTGTGTACCAGCTGTGCTTTAATGGCTATATGGCAAACTGAAAATATGGATTGTCCTTTCCTATGTTTATCCATTAGAATCTCTTGTGTGTGTTCAGTTGCTTCTTCTTGTCGTGTTACATCACATTAACATTGCACTGCTAATCTTTAATGGATTGTTTTATTTCCCTAATTGAAATGACTCCCATGTCAATCATTTAGATGTTACATATTGACACTGTCCTGTAATGGTCTCTGGCTTTGTAATTTAAGCGGATTCTCTTGTGGGATATTTGTGTTTGTCCATGTGTTTGCTTCTGAGGCTATGAAAATGGCAAACATTCAGGCTTGTGGCACCAAGCACCCCTCTTGCTGCCATGTTCAGAGACAGCCTGTGCAGGGAGAGCGCATTGTGTTTCTGTGATTGAGTTGTGAAGGTTAAGTTGGGCCTTTTCAGGTTTGTCTTCTGTTCACTGGAGGTAATAGGAAGAGGCAGCTCTGCAGGATGGCACTGTCACCCCCTTCCCCTCCAGACCAACCACTATCTGTGCTGTCTACTGTGTTTTGACATATTTCACCACTTAGTGCCAAAGAACTCTTCTAGGATCTCCTTGGAACACTGTTTCCAGATTTTGTCTCAGGAAAGCTTGCTTCAATTTTTTGCTTCATTTTATGAAAGTATTTTTGATGGTGGTGCCTTTGTGTTCAAAGACTTCCTTAGTTTATGGGTATGTAACTGGCATGACAAAAGGTTTACTTTTAAGATATGCAGATACTAACTCCCTATAGAGTATAAGGGGCTGTAGATCCCACAAACTTTTTTCCATACTCCCAGAAAGCCTGTAGAAAACTATGAAGTCTGTGACAGTTCCTTGTGCTGTCACTGATCCACAAGGTGATAGTAGCTTCACTGCTAGGTCTATGTGCTACAGGACAATACAGAGCATTGTCATATCTACTGGGGAAATCACATCTGGGACATGCAACAATGTGAAACAGAGCTTTCTCATCTCCAGACTCTGTAAGATTTCTTCAGAAATACAGATGGAAAAGCATTGATGTCTTGTGTTTGAGTTTGAAAAGGTGTTTGGAGCAGGAAGAAATCACTCAGATGGTCTTCCCACTGTTTAACTCCATTTCTTTCTTTGTCATTACTCACTCCTTTGTTCTCTTGCTTCTGCAAGTTTTCTGCCCTTTTCCTGCACCTTATGTGCTGCAATTCTGCCAACATGTTCTAGGACTTTTTGTTGTTTCATAATTTTTGAAGCATCTTCTATATAGGATGGACAACTTAAATAGATTTCAGTAAATCAGTGTCTGTCCTTTTGGGGCAGTTAAAAGGTGAAGACACTTTCTTTGCTGCATTGATTTCTCTTCCCCGCAGGAGTGGAGTGTTTATGGAATGCAGCAATCTTACAGGTGTAACCTCAAAAGATCATGCAGTGTTTCTTAAGTTTGGGCACACTTGCATGTATTCCCTGGCATTTTACTCCATCACTGTAGCCCTTGTTTAGATTTGAAACTTCTCCTGGGATCCCATGTTTAATCCCACACAGTCTAGTGAGTGCTGCCCCAGAGGAACACAATAGCCATTTGCTCCACTCTCTGAAATTTGGCTTTTTCCCTTAAACCACTGAGGAAACTTGCCAAAGGCACAAGCAGGAGTTTGTGCTGGCATTTTGCAGCTGAGAGAGGTGTCCAGTCTCTGCATCCCCTTGATTTCAGCGAGAGCTACTCACTGAAAGACATAAAACATCTGCTTGTACTTAGTGAGGTATCAAGCCTTGTGTCATCAGTAAGAAAATTAGGAACCAGCAAAAGAATAAGAGAAACTGAGAGCAGTTTCTTTCACTCCACCCACCAGTCACAGAAATGAAATTCACGGTGGCAATGCTTTTACAAACTGGGACAGATGGGTTTAAGGAGCCCATTGACTTGAAACAAGTGGAGTTCTGTGCACTGTGACCAAGAAGGCATAAATATGGCAGGATTTGACTTCAGGAAGGAGGTTGTTCTAATTAAAAATACACTGTGAATAAGATAAGGTATTTCAAATTCTGAAATACAGGTTAAGGAAGGCTTGATTCTTTTTAATGAGAGGGCTGTACTGTGCAGTGCAAATGGTATCTCTAAGAAAGATCAATGTTAGCTAATTATGCACTGTATTATGGAGTGCCACACTCCGTAACACTTCTCTGCTTTTTGGGTAGGATGTGTTTTTCCTTTGGCAGGGTTTAAGCAACAGTGGAATGTGGGACTTGGGAAGAGTAATGCCTGGATTGCAGGCACTGGAGTTGCTGGGGATGTGTATCTGAAATTAATAGGGCAATTTGCTTTTCTGACAGCCTCTTTCCACTTTAGAGAAGATATCGTTAGCGGTGCCCTGTCATCTGACCACCTAGTTAGTTTTATCCACACCAAGGGAGAGACCATTAAGATATGGTATAATTCCTTCTGGGATTATTCAGGTTAGTAAAGATGTGCATGCCTGATAGTAATCAGATCTATGAGAAATGACAGATAATGTTTCATATTAGAAATACTCCTTATGAGGCTGGTGAACAGTACGAAGTGCAGCACCCTGTGGGACACTAAAGAGGATGTTATTCTAAATTACTGCCTCTACTGTCAGTTCTGCACAAACCAGAACATTTGCCAGGGTTGGAGTGGCCTTCTTTCGCTCAACCTAATTCTGAGCAGCACAGCCCATGTCTGCTCAGATACTGAAGCAGACTAATGAAACAGCTGCTTTTTCTGAGCTTTTCTTTCATGGTCAGATTTTTCATTGCTAATTCCCAATTCCTATTTGAGCCTTCCTGTGGCACCTGCATGAGCATTTGCACTCCTGCAGGCTGAGGACCATCAGCTTTTTGTGGTTTTTTCTCCAGGGAGGTCTCCATCCCTCCTTCCTTCTCTCTGTCCCTCCACTGCCTCTGAGGCACTGACTCTGACATTAACTCAAAATTACCTTGTCTAAAAATACTGCCTAGTTATGTTCAACAATGTGATCTCAGACTTGTTGGTTCATAGTGTAAATGACTAACATACACTGCTTTATTATGGGTAGTTTATATTACTTGCAAGGAAATTTTCATCACTGGAACCATGAAAGAGCAGAACAAGGCAGTGCCTGTCTTATTACCTGGCCTGATTTTCAATTATAGAATCATAGAATGGTTTGGGTTGGAAGGGACCTTAAAGATCATCTAGTTCCAACCCCCCTGCCATGGGCAGAGACAGAGCAGGTTGTTCAGAGCCTCAGCAAGCTTGGCCTTGGATATCTCCAGGGATGGGGCCTCCACTACCTCTCTGGGCAACACTCAAGTCTTTCCATTTTTCTCCCCCATGCAAATTCTTTGTGTACAAAATGTCCCATGGAATGACATCTCTTCATATACTCTTCTTTGTTTGGTTTTTTTTTCAGTTAAATCATTTAGTGCTTCCTTTGTCGTATGATCAATGAGATCCTATAGAGCGGCTGTATCTGAAAATGAATGGGCAGAGGGGAAACACTGTTGATAAACTAGGTTGTGTGGCAGGCTGAACAATTTTATTCCTGTGAAATTTTGAGATCCATGTTTGTCTGAATAGAAATATCTATAAGCTTCCAGAACTAACTGCATGTGGGAAAATTCTCATCCCACATAAGAATTACATAATTATCTTCTAGCAGCTATATACATATATATGTTCAGCTGTGTGTATAAGAATGTGGTTTAGACTGGGGGATTTTTTGTTTGGTTTTGATTTCTTTTTTTTTACATATTGTTGTAAAAAGTCCCAAGAGTATTCTTTAATTCAAAATTTAATTCAATTCAATTTAATTCAAAATTCAAACTTTACAAAATAAAGCTTTTCCAATTCTTATATACAAAGTAAACTCCATTATAGAATTTGGTTTGTATTCTCGATAAAAATAATGGGATACAAAAGCTCTGTATTCTCATTTTGAATTTCAGTTATAAGGGGAAAATTTCCCTGCATTGTTTGAAAGCCAAATATTGAATAATTTACTGAGTACCAATTCAGAAAGCTGTATTTGCTGTTAACAAAAATAAAAGTAGTTTCATTTTATGCCTGTTAGTGTTAATACATATGTATGAATTTTACCCATAAATATGTTCTTACCACATTTTAAATTATAGATTGTTTACTTTTTTTTTTTAACCATGCTGCTAAGAATCCAATTTGGTTTTAATAGCTTTGGGTGTCATCATCAACAAAGGTTTTACCTGAAATTGATTGTATGGTCTGTTTACAAGCAGAAGAAGGGGGTTGAAGATTTTCAGGGAGGCATATCAATTGCTGCAGGGTAGTTTTCTGTTGATTTTTCTAGTGTCCTGGGCTAGCCTTTGGCTGACTTTTTTTTCTGCATCTTTTCTTTTGCTCATGACTTTCTGCCAACTGCTGCTCCAGAGGGTCACAGATCTCATGCAGGTGGTGTGTCCAACTATGCAACTTCCTTGGATATTCTTTGACAGCTAAAATTGCAGGAGATCCCTGTGTTTTGGCATCTTAGTCTCCTTTCTTGTTTCTGACAACTGTCCACTGCAGGAAGGCAGCATATGTAGGCTAAAATCTTGGCTCCTTCAAACACTCTGATGAAGCTGTAAATATGCTGTATATATCTTGGAGCCACCATACCTACATTCCTCACTTCTTCTAGATGGTGCTTTTTCTTTTCTCTGTATTAGAAAGGAATATTATTTTTTTTCACTTAATGGAGAAAGTAATTCCTTCAACAATTTAAGCCCAGCATTTCCTTTCCATTATAGCATAGGAAACAAAACAGCTCTATTACAGCAGCTCTTTTCCAAGCTGAAAGGTGGTTACAAGGATTGCTTTGTTTTTTCTCACAGGCAATGTTCTCTAAGCTGCTGACCCTTCTTGTTGGGCTTCCCTGAGTTCTAACAGCTGCCTTACACCTCTTCAGGCATGGCAGCATCTCAGCTGCAACTGGGAACAAGGCTTCACCTTGGGCATTTTGTGCACTGTACTGTGTTAAGTATATGTTTAGCAACTATACTGCACTTCACATTTCAGTTCATGCCATAAAGCACCCCAGATGCTTTTCTGCTTAATGGTTGTTTCTCTAATCATAGTTGAGCTGATTATTCCTGCACCTCCCACATCTCCACATTAAGTAGCTCATGTTAAGGAAAAAAACCTCAGGTGATTTAAAATGTCTGAGTAATTGGGATAAAATCAACCAACCAACAAACAAATATGACATTCTGTAAAACTAACAACCTAACTGTACAAAAAATATGCTAAAAAGAAGACTTACAGACTACCCTGATGTTTGCCAAGCTCTGTGTCTGTGGAATTAGGTTCTGCCATATTATTATACGAAATGTGGCAAGGGATTTCATCCCTCCAATCATTCCAGCTTCTGAGTATGTCCTCCAGCAGTCTAGAAGTTACTTCCTCACACTTCTTCTGCGCTTGTGGATTTCAATAGATTTATTCTTTTCCACCAACCAGCTTATTAGTGCAGTCTGTGACTGTTTCTGAACCCAGGGCAGCCTCAGGGGAACCTCACATAGTGCAGCCTTCCCTGTTAGCTGCAAGCCTCTGGTGTCTCCTCCATTGGGGCCTGGCTTTTGCTATCAGAGGACAATTTGGGTATCAGAGGTGGCTAATATTGCTCATTTCTAGGAGCTAAACTTTCAGAGGGTAAATCTTTTGCCATGTCTCATATCCACCCTGCGTCTAAACAAGCAAGGAAGATGTTGCCTGGAGATAGACGGGGAACTGAAAACATCCTTCTGTCACTTGCCATTTCAGCATTCACTTTGTAAGCTTTTCTGTTCTTTTGTGGTATCAGCCATTGCCAGTTCTTATGAAACAAATGTGATAATACAGTACTTCATTTTAAAAAATTTGCAGGGATCTCAGTTCTCATCAGTAATTCAGTTTCTAGCTTTGGGTTTTTTTAAGAGTTGAGGTTCAAAAGCTAGAAGGTAAATATTGTTTATCTCCTTCTGTGGCCACAATTTGTGAATTTTGGATCTTGTTGCTGATAGTTAACATTCCCAAATTGTTGTACCTAGCATGGCTCTTATTAAACAGCGTGATTTCATGGTCAAAGAGTAAAACAAGTTCTCTGCAGGATCCTGTTACATTTACATGAAGAAAATGGCTGCATTTTAAGTAGGATGGTAATTTTCTGGCTCCACATTTTGAATACTGCTGACAAGAAACAATAACAGCTAATTATGTCTTCTCTTCTAGATGAACTTTGGCCTTTAGGAATATGAAATATCACAACTGATTTGTTTAAAAGCATTTGAGTTGTTATCCCTGCTAGGGAGTGAGGTTGCCAAGTAACTTCAATTTAAAACCACTTTTCAACCACTTTTTGAAATGCTGATTTAATCGTGTGAAGGTTTGCAGGCACTGGGGAGGAGGTGAAATTAAGAAACCTCACTTGGGAGCTTTTTCCTCATTCTAAATTCTGGACAGACAGATACCGGGAAGCAGCACTGAAAGGCCTACCCACAGGGCATGGATGAGGTGGAAGTTTAACTTGATTGCTTTATCCCTAATGAGAATAAGTACTAGGATTTAACTGGGCATCATTATGCATTTAGTTCTGGATTAAATGAAACTCAGATTTTTAATTCAGTGGTATGGCTTGAAGGAGGATCCGTGGTGATGCCAGACATATGTCAGTGGGCTCCTTGCATCTAGAATGTGCTTCCTATTGCGAGCATAATAGTCATTATAGAATGCTCAAGAACTGTTGAATGCAAGACCTAGAGAATTAGAGAGTGTCTTCCTGCAATAAAACTAGCAAAATCTGTTTTAGGATTCATTTAACAGGATTTTAATGGTCTCTACATTTGTCATTACAGTGATATTTTTCCATACCAAAGTGAAAATCATACTTAAATAATAAAAAAAGCTTGAAGCTGATTGTTTTGAGAATTCTTCTGTTTCTTTCCTCCCTGCTAGAATATACCCTGTCATTTGTTTTCTACTTTTAATTAAGAAAATAAATATTTTTTTTTGTGAGGGTTTCTTTTTTTTTAATCAAGCTAAGTACATGCGCACATTTTTAAAGCACATTTATATTTTCAACTTTAATGTAATGGCTTTAGGGACAACTAAAGTAGCTGGTTTCTGTCTTTTCAGAAGATGGAAGAGAGTATTTTTATTTATTTCTGGCTCTATAAAGAGCCTAGGAAAAATCTCATTTAGATTTTACACTCCCACTAATTCTCTCTAAGACTGAACTGAGAACTGAGCTTAACTCCTTTAGTGTTACTGAATGGTCTTGTTAAATGTCATGTTTCCCAGTGTAGCATCAAGAGTTTCAAGGCATTTCTACAGAGGTTAAGAACACTTATTAATGAACTGCGATAATTTAACCATATTGAACAATTAAATCTCAGAATTTTGACATTGTTTTGTCAAATGATGAGGCTGAGAGGTAAAAATTAAAAAAAAAAATCCAAACCAGAAGATCCACTTTGTCCAACAATGCATTATGAATTAATGGTTCCTAAGTTCTCTATTCATTTTACATTTTAACCTTCCACAGTTTAATTCACAATTTCTGCCTAAAGATATCATTACATTCATAGTTGCCATCATGAATCTTAGAGCATGAACAGACTATTCTTGTATCTATGCCAACTCTAAAAAGTTGAGAAATTTGATTCTCTGAAGCTCTTTTACAGTCTATAAGATACATGTAAAATGTCTCCATAGTTAAAGAAGAGGAAAAGAGAATGTGGGATGTGTACCTGGGAGTAGTGTTTAGAGGTATGGATGAAATTTTTATTCAATTCATTTAGAATTATTGGTAGATGATAGAAGGATGTTTCAGGGATTTCATAAAGTCAAAAGATTATTGCCTTGGAGACTCATGCTTTGGGAATGGCTTTTACCGTTAATAAAACTCAAAGATGTCAGCCACCTCTACCCCAAAAGGCCAATTTCCTAAGCTTGTAGAAATTATGGCTAAACAAAATTATGGGATTTACAGTGGGAGTACAAAAATCACTTGAAGTAAAAATTAGGCTCATCAGTCAGTTTTGAAAATAGTAATTATATCCTTTGATAGCGTTTCCTGAACATTAGTGGAGGTTGAATGTGGAAGAACCAGGTCATAGTTAGGTGGTCAGCATTGTCCCTTGGTAGCCTGTGACATCTTTAGTGTTTGAGGTTCTACTTAGAAGAAAATAAGAGTAGAGGGGTGAAATTTTATATTCCACATGGATCTGGCTCTTCTACCACAGCTGCCACCAGACTGTGTGATTCTGAAAGTGGCTTCTCCCTGGGATATTGTGGTGTAGGAGTCTGCTGACAGTAATCCAATGAACAAAGACAGGAAAGCAAGACCTCACCAAGGCAGTGGAGACATAATTTACCTGTGTAAATTTAATTTCCATTTTTATAAACCGTGATCTGTTGTGCTAGTAGGGAATGGGAAACATGAGAGTAGCTGGGTCAGAGATGGCAAAATATATTGGGCTGAGATGGAAGCAAAAGGCAAAAGACTTGAAATAGGACATATGTCTAGAATGCTGAGGATAAGCTATAGAACAACTTTCTTTGAGTTGTGATTGGTTTTTCAAATTAATGCTCTGTGCAACAGTTCAGGATGATGATGACTTTATAAATCTTTCCCTCAGTCAGAAAAAAAACAGTTTTAGAACCATTTTGTCTTGATTATAACCCTTTTCATAAAATCATGAAATCATGAAAGGGAACTCAAAGATCATGTAGCTCCAAGACCCCTGCCATGGGCCGTGACAACTCCCAGTAGACCAGGTTGCTCAAAGCACCTTTCAGACTGGCTTTGAATATTTCCAGGGATACAAGTGTCCTCTCACAGGATAACCTTCTGTAAATGCACCCATGCTGCCTTTGCCTTTGTTTGACTGAATTATGCAATTAAACAAGCTATGCAGGTGAGTCAAGTGGACCTGTTTTATGCTGGGGCCATGTTCTGGGAGTCTTTACTGGTGCACAGAAATGTTTCCTTATCCCAAGTGGTCCTCTGTGGAGGAAATATCTAGCATAACTTTACAACTGTGCTGGAAACCCTTTAATATCTATGTCCTTAATTAGCTAAAGCAGCAGTTACTTTTGACAAATAAAAGCTTCTCACAGTGTCTCCTTAACTCACGTCTTCCATAAGTACTAGAAGAGGCCTCTGGTGAGACTTCTTCTTCAGATTACTTACTTGTTTGTACCATGTTGAAATAGAGTGAATATTTTAAAAGATGAAGTTGTGAGCTTGCTTGTTTATTTTGTCCTTGTACATTTTGCATATCTCCAGTCTTCTGTTGCTCATCTTTAGCAACCGCAGTAGCTAGCACTGTTATTAATGACCAAAAGTCTGTAGCTGAATCTTCGTCTCTATTCCTCCTGGGTTTTATTAGTGTCTGTCTCTTTCTTACAAGGCAAATACAATGGTTGTAGTAGTTCCAGGCTGAGCAGTGGAGTTCATTACTAGCACTTAAACATATAGTTGTGAATTTCAAGTTCTGAAATCCCCCCAAAATTTCTGTTCACACTTGCCAAGTGGCTGCTTCAAAAACCTTCAGCTTAAGCTGACCACATGCCTGCTGTTATTTCATAGTTCACACAGAAGTGTGTAAATCATGGTCACCAACTTTTTTCAGCAGCAGCAGTTGTGCTGATACTGTGCCTATCACTCAGTAACATAACCATAACAGATAAATTCTTCTTTGTTCCTACATTCTCATGTACTTTCATAGAAAACTTCAATTGAAAAAGTTCTTATTTTTCCACAAAGTTGTTGAATAGATGTATTATATAACATGCTCTGAACTTCATGATTACTCTGTAACCATAGTAAAATCTTTATTACATCAGATCAAAGCAAGGACACCATAAAAGGTAGTATGATCTCCATGTATTTAGAATTATTTTCCTCGGGTCTCTTTCCCAGAAGCAATCTTGCTTTCTGTGCTTCTTTCACTCTAGTTGTGAAAGACATGATGTAAAACAAACATAAATATATAGAATAATTCCATGTTGTTATACCTGGATGATTACTCCAGAACCTCTCCACCTCCATTTCTGCAATAAAAATGCTGAGGAAGATGAACATAAATTCAAGGCACTTGAAATTATGAAAGCATCAGTGGCATGTCTAATATTGTAAAGCTTCTTTGGAATATCCAGTTCTACTGGTAGCAAGCCCTGATGGTTCACAGGAAAATTAGAAAGCTTATTGACATCAGATATGCAGCATCTTTGAGAGGGATGTTTACTTTGTTCTGGAAGCACGAATCCCTACAAAATTGAAAACTCACTAAGCTTGTTTTTACTACTTCATTTTGTGCTCTGCACAGCAGATGTGAGCTTAGTAAGAATTTTCCAGAATACTGATTTGTATAGTTCTGTATCATATCTCAGACTGTGAGCTGTTTGCACTGAAACAAAAAAAACTTGTTAGTGATAAGAGAAATGAGTTCCATGTTCCTCTTAACCCAGTTAGTTTGCCTTTAACAGTGCTTAAAAACATATTTCTAGGGAAAGTTAAAGGGTATCTTGCTTGTAGCCTTTGATGAATCAGGCCTCCACAAAATGGTTTTATAGATTTTGAACTCAGGTGCACTTTTAGCTGTACAATGTGACAACAAGGGCTTGGAGGGATAAAGCAGGAGTAGATCTTTCCCTCAGTGGGAAGGGCTCAGAAGTACAGGAGAAGTAAATCAGTGCCCAGTGCTGGTTCTTTAATCTGTTCAACACAGGGTTATTTCTTCAGTGACAAAGTTCCATCATACAAAAGTATGCAAGCTGCACCTCATCAATTTTTATGCGTGTAACAAGCATTTTTTGTGTTTTAGAGATGCTTGGGGAAGAATTAGAGGGAAGTAATGCTTTCACACCAATAATTTGTACCTTTGTACAAAGGTAAAACCTGAGGAACTGGTGGAAAATATTAGTGGAAGAGTTAGTTTGTAGAAAGAGTAGGAACTGATGGAAGAATAGGAGCAATTCTGTGATTATCCTGAATGCACCAAGAACTTTATCTGTTGCACCATGTATTCTTTCTCCAAGAGGTCCTTTGATGGTTGCCTGCATTACGAAAGAAGAGTTAAGGGTTCCCTCGTGGTGAGACACTGCATGACTGTGAAATCCGGGGATGTCTTCCTTAAACTTTGTCTGATCTTCTTGAGCTATTCCTTTTACGATCCCTTTCCATTAACAAGTTCCCTGTGGTTTTCTGGATGAGTAACCAGGAGCAAGAGTACATAAGGGAATATGACAGAAGACCCCTTTGATTAGTTTGCTAGTTTTCCCCCCCCCTAAACTGAGTGTAGAAGTACTTTCTCAGCAGGCTCAAGTAGATACTATCCAATTCACTTTATCACTATTCACTTTATTTTTTTTAATCACTTTATTCACTATCACATTCACTTTAGCATGTTCAAGGATTTGAAATAATTTAAAGTTTTTTGTTTGTTGCTGTCTTTGGAATTGAAATACACTGGGGCACCTCTGGCATTTTCAGCATTTGACTTCTGTGAGAGGAGCCTTTAGCCAGATGAAATCCATGTATAAAGCTGATTTTTTCTTATTACACTGGTGAGGCTATTGTCTGGTACATGATGCACATTTTACAAAAAAATTTGGAGCACCTCTGAAAACAGCTCTTACATGTTAAAAATATACAAGCAATTATAAGCAAGAAAATGTAGTGATGTTTGGCTTGCCAGAAGGATGCCTTACATAAAACTTTTCCGTGCAAGGTTTTTGAGTAGAGAGAATTAGTCTCATAAAAAATGAAAGCTAAATTCACCAGAGGAAAAGATTTTCAGTATCTACCAGGTGTGAAACATTTTATCATTAATTCTTCGTTATGTATTCTCAAGTATCAGCAAATAAAAGGAGCTCGCTGCTCTTTTGGTCTGATGGGTGTTCAGGACACTGTAGACATAAAAGAAAGCAGCTGAATCTTTGTTTAAAAATATGAAAAGTGACTTCACTGTTATTTTTATGGGAATCAAATGAATTAGAAGCAAGTTTTCTAAAAGCAGTTTCTTCATATACTAATTCTGGGCAGTGTATTTCAGTTTGATGATCTGAGGGAGGGCTTTCAAGTCTAATAGTACTCGTATTCCTAAATGTGATCATCCCTGAGCCTAGAAGGAACATAACTAAATGACAAAGTTGGAACAGAACTATATCACTGGGAAAATTCAAGGCAAGTTGACTTAACAGATCAAACATGTGAATAGTATGTAAAGAGAGAGGAAATACTTCTATTATGGGTAGCACAGCCAGCAAGAAGTTTTTCTCAACATTTCACTTAATGGCATCACCATATGAGTAATAATGCAGTGTATGTTTCAGGTGTGCACTGGTCCAGTGAGCTCCCAACTCAAATAAAAACCTCAACATTAGTAGAATAATAATCATTATCATCTTCCTTCCCAGCTTTCCCTAACTGAGTGAATTTTACCACCATCCATGTTGGACATTCTAGAAAAAGCTGCAGAAACGCTTAGTAGTAAGAGCAGGGCATAAAGAAGAAGCTGATGGCTTTGCTCAGTCTGTTCATTTTACCTTAACTGAGCAGTCTGATACCAGTGACTTGATGTGTATGTCCTCTGTCTCATTGACCCACTTGGAGAAGAGATCCTTAGCCAGGTTGGAAAGTTGCTGGAGTCATCATCAGCTGTTGCAGGGGCAACACCTCAATTCTCCATCCTTGGATATAGGCAGGCAGTGGGGAGATGGCAGTCTGGACATCTGTTATTTAGTCATGCAAGTGATTTTGCCAATAAACTGATATTTTTGTTGACAGCATGGAAGTAACATCAGAAAGAGCAATTAAGTTGCTTGATGATGAGCTATTAAAGTGTTTTTTCTACCACTTGAAGTTCAAAACATGTTTGTGTAAATTTAAATTTGACATGTTACAATCAATTCCATACATTTCTGTTTGCATATAAAGCCTAAAATGAGTTGATGTATAAAAATTCCCAGAAATATGCTGCTGATAAAGATGATGTAGGGAATAGTCTATTATCATAATAAGATTTATTCTTCTTAAATACTCCTCAGTAAAAATATCGTTGATAGAAATGCAAAAGGATAGTACATTACTGTTTTTTCCCCCCCAAGATTGTGGTCCAAAAAAAAAAGTCCAAAGGAAAGGTAATTCCAATTTTTGTGCTGTATAGTAACTGTTTAACAGAACAACAAACAGGAAATACAGTCCTCAAGCAGTCCTCAATAGAAACTCTGCAGGAGGTTTGGTAGATTAAGTTTTTGTGCCATTATGATCATATCCAAGATAATTTTAGCTTACAACAGTACTAAGAATTGAATTGAAAGCAGCCTCTTTTCTTTTGGATGTAACATGAGCTTCTCTTAGGTGATGCTTGTCACATAGAAATATGGAACTTAGTTTCAGTGTAAGCTAGCGATTAAGAGTGCTGTTTTGAACAGCATTCTCAGAATTCATAAATTGCCCAGTGAGATGCTCTAGTACTTTTTACATCTTACATCCTGTGAATGTATCTCAAGCTATAAGAAACTGAGCTAGTCTCCTATTTTTCCTCATCATGGTTATACAACTATGTGGCTTTCCCCCCTCTCCAAAAGAATGAAGGGTGTTTTTCCTTTTGTACCAGTAACAATAGATTTTTTTTTTTTCAGATTTCCAGATTATGTCCCAAATTAGAGGGGGTCCCGTGCCTGGGAGCGGCTCATTGTTACAAAACAAACTATTCCAGAAAAAATAACTGCCAAATTCTGACAGAACCACATGTTAAAACTGCTCCATGTTGGAGCTGCAATCCCTCCAGTGAGAGTCCAGTAAGGAAGTAAAGGAGACAGTTTTACAAATATTAGAGAGACACTTATATGGCAGAAAATAACCACAAATTATATCTAACAGAGTGACATAATATAATAGTATATAGATATATAGAATATATTAATATAGTAAGAATTAGCCATTTGTCAGTTTAATATGATACAATTTTTTAAATAAATACAAATCAGTGAGCAGCAAAAATTGTGTTACTTATGGGTAGGTGGCACTCCTTCATTAGATGCTTAGTTGCTCATACGGGTATCATTTGTCAGGAAAGCTGGAAGTTCATCACTTAATAAAATCTCCATAACAAACCAGAAAATAATGTATGAACTTTGGTGGCATTATCAAAAAGCTTCTTGTCATTTAGAGAAGCAATGCTTATGAAGCAAATGCACATTCTCGTAAACTTTTCCTTGTTATTTCTGCATTACTTTAGTAGAAGGAAGAGCAGAAAGAAATGTGAGAAATACCTGAGAGGATGGTTTCCTGAGAGGCTGGTTTCCATGGGCTTCCTAGTCCATGGCTGTTTCCATGAGAGGTGACTTTCGTGTGACAGTAAAAGTGGTTTAAATGCAGCACACCCTGCCAACATAGTGGCTGCATTTGTACCGAGGGACAGGGGGGCATCAGGCACCACAGCTGCAAGCCAAAGCAAGACTCTGGGGAAAAGCATAATGAATTTAGAGGGCTTGTAGGTTTTCCCTGCAGACGAGGTGAGCTGGATACGACTTAGCCTACACAGGCACAGAGAATTACTTTGTGCTTTGTACTAATAGTGCTGTGATGCTGAACTGTGTAAGATTACTTTAAATATTATTTCTGAGTTGTGCATGTGCTTTTTACTACTTTAAGTTTTGCTTACTTCGTTGTTTGGGCTAAAGCACATACCATAATGTTGTGAAAACTGGAACTTGCTATTTCTAGGTAGCATATTTCTGTGGTAGCATTGTTTTATGCAGTAACTCTGGCTCCAGAGGAGAACTGAGAGACTCCTGCTACTGCTTCCACATCTGACTGGCTTCTTGCAGGATAACTTGTACAGTTGCTACTTCTGAGTATACTGCCAGGGAGCTGCATTGGATGTGTCATCAAAGCCCTCTTTCCTCAGGCACTATCATTACCAGTTCCTTTTCATCTCTGCATGGCATCTGTCCTGAAGATAGTAGGAGCTTCCTACCATGGAGCAGTGGACAGTTTGTAGATTTGACAGCATTCCTCCCAAGAACTTTGTCAAATAGTATGGAGGCATTTCCCTACTAAGATAAGAGATCTGTAAGTCCTTGGACTTATAACAGAAACAGCCAGATAGCAGTTTGTGGTACACTGGGAAGGACTTCTTTTCCCCGGTGCTGGCATGCTTTCTTCTTCAGAGCCTGATTACTCAAGCATCATATTTACCTTCAGGGGAATATACATAACTAGATGTGCTTTATTATTGGATTAGATAATAGGTAGGAGCTTCTAGTCAAAATTCTTCAATACATCTTATGAATATATAGACAGATGCAGAAATGCATTCGTAAATTGTGATACAAAGGCAAGGATAGATTCAAAAGGTGGTTGTAGTTTTTATCAATGTCATATCACTGGGAAGTCTGAAATTTCCTCTTCTAAATCCCAAGTACTCATTTCAAATGTTTATTAACCTGCTATTTCTCAACCTTCCCCTTCTCTGACAAACAAACTGCCATAAACATGCCATCTAGTTAGCAGGCATCTTGTAGTCTATTTAGGCAAAATATATAATGTGAACATTCAAAAGGAAGTATATTCTTAAGCTGCTAAAAAAAAAAGTTATACATTTTATTAAAAATCACATTAAAATGAAAACCCTAAGTTGAATTACCTCTCTTTAGTGCCTAGTGTGTTTTCATTCAGTGCTGATGTGTTTTCATTTTCAGTAGGTCTCAAAAAAAAAAAAATAGCTGATTTGCCTTCCGTGCCATTTTCCTTACATAGCGTATCTTGCGTCAGAGCCATTTAAAGATCTTCTTGATTGTGGCTCTCAAGCGTTTCTCTCTGGTTCTCCTCCCCTTTACTTACATTTTTATTAGGTTTTGAGAAATGTTGGCATGCCCAGAAAGGTCTGTGGAGCATCCCCTGGTGCTTTGGTCCCAGCCCTTAAGGTCTCTCACCATCACTTTCAATGGGTAACTGCTCAGAGGTTTGCTCAAAGGATTCCTTGCATCTTACGTGACTAGATTAGCGATTAGCTGAAGAAATGCGTGTAGATTTATAGCAAGCAATTTTGTTTCTGTAACCTCTCTGGGGAAGTAATTTACTGTAAAGATCTTCTGATGATGCAAACATAATGTAGTAGATAAACGCAGCAAGTTCACATTCGTGTTCATTTCTGTATGTGAATGGCAGTTGATTTATTTTTCAAAATGTTTGCAAGTCTCATGAATTTCATAAATTGTAATGTCAGTAAGTGTCCATCCAAAAGTACATTACTTGTTCTTTGTTATTTGTATTTGTTCTTCTTTGAAACAAGTTTAAAATACCTAAACTACAAAGGGAACCATATGCTGGAGATTTCTTATATAGAGCATTTTGCTAATGCTAATAATACAGAAAGGGAAATGTGGGTTTAATTATGAGAAGGAAAAATAATTTTCCTACCAAAAAGGCAAATTTCTAAACTTTTAATTGTACATTGACACTTCTAGGAAATATTGTACAACTGGTTACTATCAGAAAGAGTGCTATAGTAAATTATAAAGTAAATCTATTAAGAAAATCTCTCTAAGTGTGCTTGTTAATTATATTCACCTTCAGATAACTAGGACAGTGTATGCTTATCTTAAGAGATTCTAATGAAAAGCTGTTCATACATACTGTGACTAATCCAAACTGGGACACTGAAGAATTACCAGTGATTCCTGATAGGCCTGTAACATCCTTAGCATTATTATTGCATACACTTTTAAAAAGAGTGTGTTTTAATATAAAATTTAGTTGGATTTTAGGTACAGAAAAAGGTCCTTTCCTGACCTGGGTGTGTAGCTCAGTTGGGAGAGCATCAGACTCCTGATCTGAGGGTCAAGGGTTCAAGTCCCTGTCCAGGTATGAAGCTTGTAAGAGTTGGGATGATGGTTGGACTTGATGATCTGAAAGGTCCCTTCCAACCTAGATGACTATGACTGTGACTACCAACATCTGTTGAAGGGAGCACAGTTCTTTCAGAGGTCGTGCCCCCCCAGCCTCAGCAGAGCATGTGTAAGAGCTGGGTACAGCCATCTGCTAGGTCATGCTCTTGTCATAACTTCAGTGACCCTCCTTTGCTTCACAGTCACCTTGTTTCACGAGAAGGGAAGTTTCTTCCACCAAATCCTGTTCTTTGAAGCCCAATTTCCTCAATTATTAGAGATAAAATTATACAACAACATCCTTGAGACAGCAGGACCTTCTGATGAGGCAGAAGAGATATATGTGAAGTAGCAGTATCCTCTTTCACTTAGTGCCTTTTTCTAAACAAATCCAAGACTCTTATTTTAAACAGTCTGTGTTTGTAGTATAAACCAGGATGAAATTTGAAAAACATTGCTTTTTTGCAGTCTACCAAAGCTTCCCTTCCCTCAACCCCATGAGTCCTGAAATGTGCTAGTTTGGCCTTTTGTTTGTCAAGGGTTTGGTTTTGGGGGTTGGGTTGTTGGGTTTTAGGTTTTGTTTGGGTTTTTTTTCATTTTGGTTGTAGAATCAAGTGTTCCTTATTTTAAACAATAAGTTATGTAAAAATTTCTCTTGACTGCTGTACTTAGGATTTAGTTACATAAAATGTTTCCCTCTCCCTTCTTCTCCCTCCTCTCCCTGTTGATGCATCAAGTCTCCAGGAAATTTCAGCAGAGGAGGAGAGGCTGAACTCGATTTGAGTTCCATATAGTAATGCTCCCCCCTCTGCCTCTCGGGAAACTCATTTTCCAAATGCTGCCGTGGGTGGAGTAAATGGCACTGATGTTTCCATCTGGGATTCTTTCCACCTTGTGCCTTCTGTCACTAACTTTTCTGCTTTCCCAGACCTTTTTGTGATATGCTCAAGAGTAAAAGTGGCAATGCTTGATATTTTCCTCCCCTTTTCATCCTGCCTTTTAAAAACAACAGCAAAAAAAAAAACCTCTTTGAGAAGGGATAAACACGTCGCACCAGTTAAATTGGATTGAATTTATACATCTTTATATTCTTTGCAGTTGAACTCTTTCCCAAAGTGATTTTAACCACAGCTTTTCATATATGGGATATAAAATCACAGTGGATTGCAAAATTCATGGAAAGTTTCATTTTTGCTTACAAATAAGTATAGTAGACAATAGAATAGGGTATGTACTGACAGCAGCCAGGCTTTGAAAACTGCCCTATGTGTGGAGGCAGTATATCCACTCAGAAAATCTAAGTAAACAATCAAGCTGTGTGTTGTTTATTCCACCTCTCTCTTTCCCAAGTCCTTGGGCCCTAGTTTTTGGATTTATGTAGCATTGGTGTGGTTTCGAAATCACATGATTTCCCAGCTCCCTTTCTTATCCTTCACCCAACGTTGCACAATGCTGGATTGTCAGCTAGGATGAAAAGAGCCAGACTGTGTTGTGCCATCTCTTTCTCTAGTCCATGCTTAAGTTGCCAGTAGGATATTTTTCAGTGTTTGTAGCATGTTTGGTGGACTGGGGACACATCCCTTGCTTCCTGTTTCTTGATTCATGTGACCCTTTTCCAGTGCTTCCAAACAAGCTAATGTCTTAAAGCTTAAAGCAGCCCAACTCAAGTTGGTTAGAATGTGTGTTGTTCTCTTGTTTTATTGTGGGGTTTTTAATTGGTCTTTGTTCTGTTCTTTTTTTTTTTTTTTTTTTCTTTTTTTAAGCATATCCACAAAGAGAGACTATCTAACTTCCTGCCCTAAATACCTCTTTTGCATCAGGGATGGATATTTTAATGGAGCAAGGTGCAATAGCAGAACAGTGCCGTGTCTCTGTCCTCATGAGCATAGCTGCATGCAGATTCCAAAAGCTCTGTGGTGCTGCTGCTGTATGCCAGATTTGCTATTTGCTCTTGTTTGCATGACAGTATTTCTAATATACTAATATGATATGGAAATAATGGCACCTCACCGTTCTTTCAACATCTTGTGTCACTGCTTTATCATATTAGGCTAATACACTGCGAGAGTTGATAGCACCTCTCCATGTCAAATGGGATCCTCTTCTCTTGGCACTGAACCGATTGGACTCAAAGGTTGATAAACTCTTATCATTAGCGAATTGGCACGACGGAGATTCAACTTCAGCCTCTTGCAAGCAACCTAATGGCCTCCGTCCAGAAAGTCAGTTCTTCTTGAATAACTTTGATGTTTATAACAGAGAACAAACCTGTTAAAGCATAGAAAACTACATGCCTGGATATGAGGCCTCCAGGAAGGTGTCAAAGGGCATGGCCAGTCTTTTGAAGAATTCACCCTTTCCACAATGGGACTAGGCACAAAGTCAGATCCAGTCTACAAGGAGCGCATTTGCAGAAAATACTGCCCCTCGCCCGTCAGAACAGAAGGGGAAGAGGGTCTTGGCAGGGGAAGGGCTTTGATGTCACTCAGTTTTGTTCTGCAGACCTCGAGGAATTAAAGAGGGATTCAGCCATGGTAATTGTAAAATCCTATTGCTTGTACTGAACTCCAGTGAACCCATTCAGGCCAACCAGACAAAGTTGTGTCATTTAAGCATACTTCACATTAGCAAAGAAAGTCACTCTACTGTGTCATGCTAATCTAAGTGTATTCTGTCAAGTGGAGGTACGTAACAGACCTTTTGGAGACTTCCATTTATCTAATTATTTGTAACGAGTTACCAGAGGGTGCACTGACACTGGCTTGGATGATGACGGAGAAGATACCTCACACTGAGATTTATTAGACTCTTCAGTTCCTCTTTATCTTCTAGGACTTAAAACATGTGAGTGATGCTGCCTGGCCAAGCAGGCACAAAGTAATTCTCTGTGTAACACCCAGATTCCAGAGGGCTGTTTTGGGGCCAGTATTTGTCTGGATGTCACTCAAAAGTAGATTCAGATATTGTATTTATCATTATGTTCTGAGTCCCCTATGGGTTGATGTTTGCCTCTCTCTGTGGTAAGAATGTGGATTTTCCTTAATATATTTGGCTAAGGGTGTATTGTAATAATGTTAATGCTAATTACTTGATATTTCATACTACCTTCTGGGGAGATACTTTTAAAAAATGTATTTTGAAATGTTTTCTTTCTGTTTGCTCTATGTATGGTATTGCATTATGTTAATACCAATAAAATTATATATATATATAGTTATATATAATTCCCTTTTATAAAGAAGTAAATTATGCTTTTTTTGCCTCACAAACAGGAAATGTGCAGTGAATAAAATTACATCATTCTGCCTTACAGCAGGTGACAAAGCTTATAATAGTTTTAATATTCTTTTTTGAAAAATAAAAAGTATAGTATGACATAAACTAGTTGGAAATTCATCAAAATGCATGGTTTGTGTTTCTGCTCAATGGGACTGTCACAAATCAGCCTAAGTATTTAGCAATGTTGTTTTGGCATCTTTAATTTTTTTCCAATCAAAAACATACACTGTATTGCTATTATTGACTACAAAACTGTACTGTCATAAATTTTTGCCTGTTGACCAAATAGACAAACCCACTGAGTTTTTATGACTCTCTTGTCTGTAGGAATTGATTTTTAAATTTTATTTAGCGCTCTTTCCAATGATTGGCAAAGGCAGAATTTATTTTTTATATAAGGTTGGTTACCTTTGAAATATCTGCCGCTGCCAGGGCTGATAAATCACTGCAAACTACATAAAGATTCTGCAACCTGAAGGATGTATCATTAAAGCCTTGTTGGAATGGCCTGCCAGTCCTTTACATTCTGTCATTAAATTCCATAATTAGTTAGAGGTGAAATGTTTTGGAAATGAATTAGAGAAGCAGAAGCAAAGTTGTGACTCTGAAATGTCCTTTGGCTGCCACTTGGGGTTACACTGATGGCTTATCTGCTGCTCATAGCCAAAGGCCAGCATATATCTGCGCTAGTATGAATTAGATCGTCTTCAGCTTCCTTTCTTTCTTTTCCCTGCCCTTTCTAACATATTGTATTGAGTATCTTTGTTTTGCAGAGGCATTCAGAAGGGCTGTAATTAGCAGTCCCCGGCATTTAATTGCATACACATTTGTTAAATATTTTTCTGTATGCCTTAAAATAAAGTATAGAAAATTGCAGAAAATGTTTCTTCGATGAAGGCACTTGTTTTATTCATGAAGTCAGGATTTTTGGAAGGTGTTATTTTGGGCTTAATAAAGGAAATAAGCCAGAAAATCTTCGGTTTTGCCTTTGCATAACCATTGTCTGTCAGGGCTGCTGTTGATTTCCTTTCTCTTGTTTCTTTTGTGTGCCAATACATTCTGCCCATTGAATGGGGAGTGGACCTTTCTTCTGCGACGACTCTCATGCCAGTTTTGAGAGAGAGAGGTTTATGTTAAGGTTCATACGTGTTCCCCAGCTCATTATGACATCTGATGACATCAGTGATGTCTAGAAAAGCAGCATGCTATTTGCATTTCATTACAGTAATAGCTTTTGTTCTCAAAGGTATTTTGAACTCTGTGTGGTGACCATGGTGGTGTGATGGACATTCATCAGCTGACTGGAGGGTGCCGTGTGGCAGTGTTTTACCTTACATAAATAACATGTAAATCAGTGTGCAGATTAATTAGTCTGGAATCTCATCAATGCAGCTATCATAACATGTGCACTTATAAATCCAATAACAGATCTGAATCTTCAGCTTATCTTCTAGAATAATATTTTCAGTAGTTTTTCAGGCCCCTTTTGTTAATGCCTCAGGAGGTGCTTCCCAAGCAGATTGCAGTGCGTTACAGAGATAACTATTATGGCCATTAGACTAATCTGCCCCCCCACCCACACTAATTTATCATATTTCTTTCTTGTTGAAAGTAGGATTAGGATAGCAATTCCTAAGTGATGCAATTGCTTTCAAAAATTCCACTCTTCTTGTTACATTCTGGGATGTAGCCTGAAGCAGAGCTCATTTCCTCAGTGGGTGCTGCTCACCAGGAACACATACCCAAGCCTTCAGCCTTGCTTTCAGGTACCAAGCCCTTAAACCTTGACAGGCATTGCTGTTGTGCAAGCTGTGACTCAGACTGGTGAGTAATGTGGCTCAGTGCATGTCGTTCGTCACTTAATCTTTCACAGCTTCATATGCTGCAACAGCTTAGGTTTGTGAAAAAATATTTTCCTGAAAGAGTAATTGCTTCCATATATTGCTTGCAAGATGTATCCGTAGGGACCTCCTCGTCCTATTTAAAAGCCACAGCATCCCCAGACATGTAGCAGCTTACCTAGTTTGCTTCAGCTCCCGGCTTACCTCATAAATGGAATTTTTTCATTGTTCCTGAACTGCGGGGACTGAGGGGAAGCAAACCATCAAAATGTAATTGCTTTTTTTATTTCACTTCAATGTTGGTAGCTTGTAGTAAAATTAAAGCACTTACATTGATGCGTGGCACAGAAAAATGTCAGGATGTCCTGTTTCACTGTGTTAGAATTCTCCCAGAGTCACTGAAATCCATTCAGCACACAAAGGCTAAACCAATCTCTCCAAAGGCTAATTAATGAGTAAAGCACCCATGTTCAAATACCAAAGGATGCAATTATAACAGTTGCCAAAATCTCTGCCACTGATCAGAGTTCCCTGTTGCTTTGGGAAGCTTTGGAGTCATATTCCTCCTTATGCCCTCTCTGAAATCACAGCTCACCAGTATAACCTCATGAAACAGCAGGGCTGGGAACAAATGAGGAGCTTCTCCTGATGCTCATTTGAGGTGTGTAAGAGCTGTCAAGAGGCAGCATGAACAGAGTGAGCTCATTATTCCCCTCTGTCTGTGTTTTCCCTTCTCACTAACATATTAACCCATTTGCTGCCCCTGGTACTTCATTGCTAAGTGGATGCTGAAAATGCCTAAATGTTGCTGTCAGCACAGCAATGCAGGTCTGCAGAGAGAAACCATAAAGATCAATTTTTATTACTTTTTAATGCCGAGGCTAGTGTCAGCTATTTTCAATACGCGATTCCAGTTGTGTGGAAAGCTGAAGAGAGGTGAGTCACCTGTGTATGAGATTTCTAGTAGGGGCAGCTCAAGTGTTGAAGGCATGTCAGCCTGCCAGCTCACAAACTGCAGTCTGTGGGGCAGTGGTGGCTCACAAGGCCATGACAAGCTTTAGAGTGACCTGAGAGAAAAAGAGATTCACAGGGATCTGCTGATGGAAAAAGAAAACCACCATTGTCATGAACAGTTCACAAAAAGAATTAGAGCTTCAATGCCACAGCTATGGTTTAAGCATCTCTCAGGCCTTAAAGCAGAGGCTGGGATCAGATTTTTAAAAGCAGTTTATGGTACCTGACTGCTGCTGATTGAACTTGACTGTAGTGGAAAATGCTTGAAATACTTCAGAAATCTGCCCTATGGGAGCTTTCCATCTGCCCACAGAGTTCACTTAATTTCAATAAACCAATTTATGCTCATGCATGTGAGAGCAGAAGCAGCCTCCTGCCATCAGGTGGAAAACTCTGGCATGTTGCAGAGCTCTGATGCCTTGATGCTTTCAACAAAAGCTCTCTCTAGGGAATGCCCTTTTTTGCCTGCAGGTTTACATAATGGGAATATGCATAATAGAAACCGTGTACAGCTATCCTAGTAACCCAAAAATACTAGCTCTTTGGAGGAAAGAATGCTGTAAAATGCAAATTTAATACTCATTCTCAGATCCTCCAGCCACCAATGTTTCACTAAACACATTTATCAAAGCTTGTATTTAAGCAGGGTTCTCCCTTTCTTGACTCAAAACTTTCAGGGAAATCCTGCACATTCAGGTACACGGAGCCAGAAAGGATGGAAAATTACACAAATCAGAAAAGCACAGGCAAAGAGAAGGAAGAGGAAAGAGAAGGGCTGCAAAGGCCAGACACTACACAGGAAGTTCCCAGCTTCTCTTCAGCTTGCTTAAACTTGGGATCACTCATGGAAAGCATTAATAGATATGTGTATATGTATACACAGAGATGTATATATATATTCACAGGCCCATTCAGACCTTGATTTCACCATAGTGTGGCATAGCAGATTACATTAGTTTCTATTTGTGCTTTACCAAAGAAATCTGCTCTTGTGTTACCCAGAGCAGGTGAGGGGCAGCTGGCATTCACATAGACCTGAGCTGCATCTCCTGCCTGCTCTACCATGCCAGGCTTGAACACTGTTTGATTCTTCTTTTTCTCAGTAATCAGGGATCTGACTAGTAGCATTTTCCCATCTTCCTCCCAGGACCCAACTTCCCATGCTATTGCGGCTTTCCCCATATCTGTGCCAAGGGGGGACCTCATGCACAGCATACAGCTGTGCAGACATTACTATCTCCTTGTAAATCTTCCATTGATTTCACCATTTCTTCCTTTTAGCTTGTGGTCTGGGGGGAGGAGAAAGGAAATACCCAGCCTGCCATCCATACAAATGGTGTGAAATATTACTTTGATTTCTCTTTATTTGCATCATAACCATTTGGATGTCTCCCTCTTGTGCACTTTGGTCTCTTACAATTAACTGAACATCAGCAAAGATGGATTTAAGCCTCGCACTGGGAAAACAACAACAACATTGGAGAATTTCTTTTCCCTTTCATCACAGCTAAAACCCATGTCTTCCCACCTTAAATACAGGGAAATCCCTTTGGTCTTTCTCCTGTTTCCTAGGGTTTACAAGCCCAGAGAGAGTGTTGGATCCTGTGGCCACATTACCTCCCCTGCCCCAGTGAGCACACTTGGGCCAGCAGATAGTCTGAACTGGGGCTTGAGAACTCGCCAGAGGAGGTTTCTCCTCCCCTTGGGATCTGCAGATACCTGTGTGCTGCACTGCTTGCTAGTGAAACCATTGCAAGACCCAGTGGGTTTGATTGGGCTATCAGGAAGACATGGCACTGCCAACGTGCCATGACATCAGAAGATCACATTGTCAGTCCTGGGATCCTGTCACTTACTAGTCACCTTGTGGCAGTTAAGCTTCTGTGTCCCCAGTAGGGATGCAACAGATTCAAGAAGGTAAAACCCCCCCAAACACTAGAGATTTGTGCATTAGGGCCTTCTTTACCTACTTTGAGACCATTTCCCAGAGGCCAGGGATGCTCTCTGTTTTGGTGGAGCCTTTACTGACACACACGGGCTTCAGGTGGGTGCTTCTCCTGAATGAAAGGTGTAACTCCCAAATTGGAAGCAAATATTTGAGATTTGTAGGGGAGATATATCATACGGCAGCTGCTTAGTAACCTAATTAAGTGACATATTCTAACAAAATCACCTCCTTATGGTCCTGAGAAAGCTGAGCTGTTTCCTTGCCGGAGCAAGTGAGCTTTCTGTCACAGACTTTGCAGCAGCTCAGCTTTCCCAGGATTTGCAGAGGACAGTAATTATGTTCAAAGGTGGGGCTAGTTTCACATCAAGGTGTGGACAGGCATGGGAGGAGTTCATGATGAAGGAATGCACCTCACTAAGCTTAAAGGTAGCCAAGAGGCTATCAGAGAAACAGAGAATGCCATTTAGCACAGGGTTAGGAGGTACTGGCAAAGTACAAAGGGCCCTTGCAGGAGAGCATCAACTGTTGAAAAATCTGACCTTGTCATCACAGTAGATGATAAAATTTGTTATTAACTGTGCTGCACTGTCCTTGCATGGGCAATGAGGTGCACTTACGTTCCCTGGTGGAATTACTGGCTCCTCTGGTACCTCACTGGAAGCTTCCAGTAGCTTCAGCTTTTATGGGGAAAGTGAGTCACATGAGTACAGGAACCTCTACTAAAAATTACTAGAGGATATTCCATGTATTTAGATCAGGTTTATGAGAAATGTGTACCTAGAGATTCTTTGTGTCCAGAGAGCAATGTGTTAGCCAGCTGATTTGCAACAGTGGCCTTCTGCATGACCTCAGTTCAGGACCATCATCCCAAATCATCAGCTTACATGGACCAATCATCTCATGATCACAGACTTTGCAGCAGCTCAGCTTTCTTAGGATTTGCAGAGGGCAGTAATTTTGTCCAAAGGAGGGACATGTAAATGACAATGTTAACCTTTTCTCTCTGTGTTTACTTTTCACTCAAGAGCCTGAGGTTCTTGCTTATTGCTCTTAGGATCCCATTTATAAAAGGGAAATAATAGAAAGATTAATAGCCCATCAGAAGCAGGAGGTGTTTACACTTGGTACATCATGGAGCTCAGGGCATGCTCTTTTCAACAATAAATGACAGCACAGTGTAAGAAATAGAATCTCATCAGCTTTTCCTGAATGTCAACAGCCCAACTTATTCCTGACCTTGCATAGCTTCACCCATCCAGCCACAATCTCCAGCTGCCTCTCCTAAGAAAAACTAAAAGTAGATACAAAAACTTAGATTATTTAAAGAAGCAAGGATGGAGTGCAGAAAGTTCCAATCTTCTTCTTGTGGAAAGTGACATAATGAAAAATAATAACATGCTATTTACTAGACTGATGTATTCTTTACCTCCTGAACTTGATGCAAATGGCTTTGCATTTACTTGAAGACATGACAGAAGCTTCATTGTTATAAAATTTTAGTACCTGTATATTCTTACATTTGGAAGATAACATCTCTGAATTTAGATCCTGTGTTTGTGCAGCTTGATTTCTGCTCCAGAGTTACAGAGTTGTTCAGGCTTGAGTTGAGTGGGCAACCAAAGTTATTGTTTCCTTTTTAGCAGGAAGTGGAAGCAACTCCCTGATAGTGAACTTGGGAAAATGGGGAAAATGCGATCCGTGGCTCAGTAGCCAAGAGAAGGTGGAAAACCACCTGCTGCATTGCCTACTGTTCTGAGGTCATCTGCAAATCCCATCAGGCCACATTTTCAACTTAAACAAGGCATTACCTGAGCCTCATTCTTCCTTAAGGAGACAGCTCTGCTGAAATAGCATGACTCACATAAGATCCACCAATTTTAAAAAGGAAATTATGTTTTAAGCTCAGCTGTATATCTAATCAAGTACCTTAAATACTTGCTGGTACCAAGGTTTCCCCAGGACATACAGAAATCAGTCAAATACTTTAACAGAAGGATGAAGGAGGGGGGATCTTTGTGTAATCTCATTCCCTCCTACTGAATGCCATTGAGAGCAGCACTACCACCACCTTCAGTGTGCCTCTGGAAAATATTAAAGGTTTGGGATGTGTTAGCGTTGACGCTTGCTGCCCTCTCCCCTGCCGTGGGTGGAACAAGGTAGCATCTTGCCCTGCTTGAGCTTCCCCAGCCTCAGCAGCAGCAAGACCTGCTGTTCTTCTTCCCTGCTCTTTCCTTTATAGCAAATCCTATCCCCTTTTCTACATGCTGCTCATAGTTACAACAGCGAGGCAGTGACGGAGGCAGCCCCAGCTGGGTGTAAGTGATGTGTCAATGCCATCAGTATTCTGGTGCCAACCCTTCCTGCATCATCCCTCAGTGGTCCCACACCTCTTCCCATGCAGCCTCAGAGATGGGCAAGGGTAGGAATCCTCTGTCAGCAGTCTCTCTGAGGCCCACGCTGAGTGGCAGCTGCCTGTCGGAGGAGGTGAGCCATGAGGAGTAGCAGCCTTGCAGATCACCAATCCAGCAGCATGGGGATGGAGGGCAGCACAAGACTCCCAGCCTGGCATTTGAACCCACACGGACTACCCTGCCTGCCAGGTTCATTGAAGACACTTGTCATTCAGGATCAAACCTCAGGGTTGAACCTGAACATTGTCCTTCATCTTGTTGGGGATGTTTATTGTGTCAGGAAGGTACAGGGTTTTGATGTCAAGCCTGGCCACAGTGGCTGGCTGTTGAACCATGCTTAACATCACCCTAGCAAAATGAATTCAGATGACATGAATCCAAAGTACTGGTTCTCCTCTCCAGCACTTTTCTTTCCACTGATTCCCTGGGGTTACAACATGGCAATGCTGCTGGGGTAGAGATATTCAAGGAAAGATCTTTCTTGCCTTGCATAACAAGGGATAAGAGAAAGGGAAACAGACCTAAAATACTGATGTGGCAAATCAAGGTGGGTTTTTTAACGTTGCCCTTCAGTAAATCACTCCTGTTTCCCCACCATCAGACTGGTTGACTTCATTGCTCAGCAATACAAATTGATAGAAAGATCCCAAACACCTGATCTCATTTCTACGTGGACTTTTTATGAAAGCATAAAAATCAAGTTCACAAGGGAATTTAACCAAAATTTAAGTGTTCAGCTTCTGAATGTTTTACCCCTTAACACATTAGATGTTTTACTATGAGAGAAATCAACTAGAAAGAGAAATGCATCTCATTTCTGATTTCTTTTTAAGTTCTGGCTGCCCCTTACAGTGATGAACCCAGCTCTCCAACCAGGGTAGCATATGATGGGTTGATTTTGGGAGCTCTGTTCCTCTAACCTTTCTTCACTTCTGTATCTCTTTAAAAGTGCTTTAACAGCTGCTCTCTAAAAAGGGTGAGGAAGTAAACTGATGAGAGATACAACTAGATTAATTTCTGGCTGCAAAATGCTTGCATTGTGTAAAGATCTGTACAAATACAAACACTTTTTGTGATGAGGTATGGAGACTGGGTCTCCACAGTTCTTGCTTGAGCCTCAGATGAGCCTATGCTGTACTGAAATGGAATGGGCTGAAGTGGGAGGGTGCCTTGGGTAACTTCTGAGGGGCTAGAAATGACACTAAAATACAAGTTGTCCTCAGTTGATGCTCAATAAAAAACCCTCCAAACAACTGGAGAGACTGAGGATCGCCACTTATGAGTAGTTCAGCATGTGCTGAACTTACAGGCAGTGGAGACTGCAATATCTTTGCAATCTGGTGCAGATTCTGTTATTTGATAGAAGCAGGGCTTGAATCAAACAGCTGTAGCCTTTCTAAAAGGGGTTTCATCATGAGGATGTGGGCAGATTGGTCTGGGAAAACCTGTATGAAAACCAAGGCTGAGTGGGAAGATCCTGGGGGCTCTGGAGACTTCTGGGAGGCTGTGCACAGGTGGTGACCCCTGTATGACTGCTCCCCAAGGGCTTCTCCTTGTCACCATTCAGCTAGTCCTGGCACATCCCAAATGTGTAGAGTCATCAAACAGTTTCTTCTGTGGGAGGTGGTGTGTGAGATGTTGAGATGTTTTGATGCCCTCTAAATAAAGTGTTTCAAATGCTCATATCAGAGTAACATTTCATCTTCAGCCTTTTCTTGATTTTGTTTTTATAGAAGCAACATGGTTTTTTTTATTATTATTTTTTCCTTTAAAATGTTCCCAGTGGTAGTTAAAACAAGGATTTTTAAACCTAAAATAAATAAAGAAATAAATGTAGAATGCAAACAGCTTTGGTTTGGTTTACCATGCTGCTGTGTAGGCTGTCATGAATGCTCTCTTAGGTCCAGTCCATAGTCTGCTGCTAAACCTTTCAGTAATAGTGTCATGAAAAACTCTACAAGTGACAGAATACATACTATTGAACAACACTCCTGAGTATCAAAAATAAGAGACAAAAAGAAGTAGACTTTTCTCAGAAGGCAAATGACATGTCATTCCAAGACCATCATCATAAATACAATCTTTAATACCATAGTAGTGCTCTCCAGTCAAGATTCAATCCCTGATCACCTTCCTTAGCAAATGCTCCCAAGGGTGCCTTTCCTTGCTGATATGATTTGTGACAGTGTGTCATTGTAATATGACTACATCTTGCACTATTTCTCTTTTTCTCTTTTTCTTCTTTTCTGTGGGTCAAGGCTTTACATTCTTGGAAGTTTTTCTCCCTTTCTGCTGATGGCAATATTTAGTGAGAAGGAGCAGTTGCAATGGCAGCACTAATTTTCTGGAACTTAGCAGGTGTGAAACATTCTCCTTTATGACCTTGTTAAACCTGTTTAACATTTTATGTTAAGATTTTTGATGGATCTTCCTATAATCACATTAATGATACATTGTTCCTTTCTCTATTTTTTCCTCTTTTTCTTTTCTTTTTTCTTTTTTCTCATTACAGTTGAAACCATAGATGAAAAAGCAGCAGATTCCCTGCAAGATTTGTACAGAGCCTTGGAGCAGGCCAGCCTGTCTCCTTTAGGAGAATACCGGATTTCCACTAAGCTGGAGTATAAGAAATCTTTTATAAAGAGATGTAGCGATCCAGTAGTCAATGAAAAACTGCACCAGCTGCGAATTCTGAAAAGCACTTTAAAGGTGAGATGAAAGAGGGAGAAAAAATCCTGCCCCAGGGTTGGATCAGACTCTATTGCATTCCAAGATTAGCTGCGTGCAGCTGGAGTCCAGGCAGAACCCACTGTGTGAAACAAGGGAGACACAGGGAAATTCTGGTCACAAAGCAGAGAAAAATGTGCCTGAGGAGGCCACTGGAAGTGAGGGGATCAGGTTGTGTTCCTCCCCAGATAAAATCTCAGTCAGCTGCTCCTCCTCTAGCTAGTTTAACAGAATTTGACACCAAATTGTCGGAAGAAACTTAAATCCCTTTTTCACCCCTGAACATTCCTATATGCCAAATACAGTCACTCTCTAATTGCCAAAGTCTAAAGTGAAGTGAAGGCAGCCTTTCAGAAAGGAGCAGTTAACTTTTGCAACACTTGATTATATCCCAATTGCTGAGCTTGTCCAGGAGGAAACTCTGTGCTTGCTTTCTGTGGAAGTCAATAGGATTGTTCTACTTAATCAGTAGGATCGATTAAATAAATAGATAGTGCTAATGACAGATTTGAAGGTTATTATGGTTATTCTAAATGCATCACAACTCATTTAGCCTCCCTGTCAGCTTCTTTGTTTGTTACAGCAATCTCAATTCTGTCTTGATGGAGATTTTGGCAAACAATATGCTGAATTTCCCCAGGGACCCTGTTAACTATATTAAATTAACACATTTTAAGTCACTAGATAATTGTAGAGTGGATTTTGTAATAGCTTTTTATCGAGGAGGGCTTTATCAACTTTAATTAATTTAGTTTTCCATCACCTAGAGAAGCATTTAAGCACTATCACTTTCCTTCTGTGAGGCTCCTGCCCTAAAAAAATCTCAAACATGCTAAACTTTCTGCACTGTATCATCCCTTTGAAGGCAACTACTACATGTGTAGTAACTAGTATATGTGTAGTTACTATTGCATGTGTAGTAACTCATCAGTCCATGAATCAGTCCATGATTTTTTACGGGGTCGGAGGCTGATAGAAAAAGCCAAGATACATGCTTTTACATTTCTCATGCTAGCTTTTACTAGCATGAGAAATTAAATCACAGTACTTTTGGACTTTTTTGAGGTGGCAGGAGGTTCACACTATGCTTTTCACCATAGTGGGGTCAGTCATACCAAAAGTGTGGCTCAGCAACTTGCTGCCATGTTTGTCCATCTTATTAGCATTTATTGGTATTTGACCTACATTATGCCAGTGGCTTCCTACAAATGGAATTGCTTTCCCCCAGGGAGTTCCTAAAACAGTGCATCCTCTTGACTTGGCAGATCTAAACCTGTCACTGTTCTTGTTTGCAGCCTGAGAAGCAGAAATCATTCTTAAAGTACTTGACACTAACATGCAATGGCAGCAAGTACCAGCTGCCATTGTGCCAGTAGAGTGACACGTGGTCATTTTGCAGTGATATCATGGTAACCCATGATGAGTTTCTAGTTCTGTTATAGCCCAGAGTTCCACCTCTGCCATACGAATTGTAGTTATTTCTGCCATTATCTAATGCTGTTACCTAATAATTTACATCATGCTTTTAATCAGTGCCTTCAATTTCTCCTTCCTGAATGCAGCCAGTTAAACTGGTCTGTTGAAACTGGTGTTCTGAACTCTCCCTGGATTTATGCAAATCATTAATAGCCTAAGACAGCCCTCCAAAGTGCTTTTAGCTCTTGTTGCCCATAGACTCTCTGTTCCATTGGATAAGTCCTTAATGAAAGACTCCTCTGCTCACTTCTCTGTGACACAACATAAAGCTGTCCTGCCAGCAAGTATGAGCTCCCTGGCTGGCAATGCAGAGGTGCAGGGACCAGCTACAATCTGACAGAAGCAGCCATATAATAATCAGGAGTTCCTCTGGATTAATTTACACTGAACATTCTCAGCTTGCATCTCCATTTGTAACACACAGTGTTAATCAGTTGCCCTCCAGAAAGCATGAAACATAGCTTTTAACCTACTGCTTATGGGTGCCACTTCAGTTTTCTGACCTTTGGATCCTCCCAACAACATGGGCCAACATGGCTTAATGTTCCACTTTAACATGCTCCCCAGAGAGATTTAACATACTCAGTATAGACATGGAAAATGTGAGTTAGCACTGAGGACTGTGAAAACCATCTGGAAGGGGGGCAGAGGAGAGATTGCTGGTGACCATACTGTTCCTGTGCTGAGGAGTCATGCTGGTAATCTGCATGCTTCCAAGGCTCATGTCTGTTACATCCAGCTTTTGACACTTGCAACAACCACAAGTGGCTACAGCTTTATGAGAGACTTCCTCTGATCTGTATCAACTGCCTGCTGTCTCTCAATAACTGATTACCAGCCACTGATTATGATACAGTCACATTGCCTGGTACCAGCAGCTCTCTTAGATTTTACCCATTTCTGCTTTTTTTTTTGTACGATTGCAGTGGTAGGAGGAAGTTGCAGGCAACCAGCCCATCCTATACACTGGATCTTTAATTAAGACGAATTAGCATTAACATGAAGGTCCTTGCAGAAGCCTTTGCAATGTAGCACTCAGATGTCCCCATGACAAGCCTGGTAAAAAAAGACTTAGTTCTGCTGGTGGGTGAGGGGCCATCTGTCTGCATCCCACGCAGCACCTTTTACACTGAATCAAGAGGAACAGACAGATGGCATTTCGTCATGCGAAGCCTATCTTGTGAGAAATGCAGGCAGCTAATAGTAAATAGTGCAGGATTTGCTTCTTCTTGAGCTAAACAAGGGGAGAAGGAGGTGAAATAGGGACTTTCTGAGGATCTTGGAGGAGGTGAGGGAAGACCTAGCCCTGCAGGTTGATGCAAGCGGCAAACTCCTGTTTACAAGCAGCCATATAGGTCACATAGTCCCTCTGCTTCTAAAGGCTCTGTGGCTTTAGTTTGCTCCCCCATTCTCTCTTTCCACCCATGTGGTTGATATTGCCAGTGTCTCATCGCTAACATTGACTCCTTGCTTATTCCTTTTCTCTCACAGGCCAGGGAAGGAGAAGTAGCCATTATAGATAAAGTCTTGGATAATCCATCTCTGACGTCTAGAGACTTTCAAGAATGGAAACAAATGTACCTTGATCTCTTCATGGACATCTATCAAAGCAGCACCCCAAGGGACTCTGTTAACACCTCGTCTGAAGTTGATGCACTTATAGCCTCCTTAGCACACACCCACTCTTACATTGAAACACATGTATAATGGTTCTGTCTTTTTGTCCATTTGCTACACTTCCAGCCCTTTCCTCAAGTGCATAAAGTAGTTTTTATATAAATATGTGGACTCTCTAGTAAATTATATTTTAGTGTTACTCAGCTGTGTGAAGTAAACCTTCAATGGTCAACAATACCACGTCTTTCATGAAGATTTGTATATTTTATATGCTGCCAGTGCTCTGCTTGTGTTTACCTTCTTTGAAATAGCAAACATGACCTTTACCTATTAAAGAAAATTATTTAAAAACATTTTTGGATGACTGTGGCCTTCATGAAGGCTAAAGGTTCCACAAGCTAAAGGTTTTGTTACTGAAGGTCCCTTTTACAATGAGATTTTTTTATATTATATAATACCAGTATTACATTGCATTTTTGGAGTGCAGGTACTATTTTGGAAGTGGGAGAAAACCAATTTTTATATGTAATGAGAAGCTCTAGGAATTTTCTTAAGTAACAGGGGAAAAGTGTAATGCAGTGATTGCGTTTCACTTCTTACAATCATGTAAAAGGGTGAAAATCAGCAGACAGAAATGACTGATGGGAATTTAAGTATCAAAAGTTTAGGTCTTATTTCCTTGTGCTTTTTAAAAGCCTGTTGCCAAGGTTTGCCATCAGTACAAAGGGATGCTGGTTTGTATTCTTATTAAGACCAAATTGTGTGCTATTTGTCTCTTAATCACATTCAGTTGATTTTTTTTTCTTTCAATAGTGATGGTATTGTCATTTATGCTGCTTTTGTACTGAGGACATCAGTATAAAATGCAGATTTTGCAGAAATGAAAATGCAAACTTTGATCGAGACGTCTTTGATTGAGACATTTCTCTTGTTCAGAAAAGCAGCGGTGGGAAAGGTTCCCAATAAAATGCTTCAAACCTGAGAGGTTTTGAAAAATCCCACAATAGAAAATGAATGAATAGGATTTTTCAGGTAGTCTGCTATGCATTTTCTGAGCTGTGAAACTTAGCTGTATTGTATTCAGGGAAAATGTGTGACGAGAGGAGAGGTGAGCACAGAACCTGAAAAAGAACTGAGGAGTGTAAGAAGAAGCCTCTGGTTTGCTTCTGAAAGGGAGGGTATATCTCTGGATTCTCTTGAATTCACAAGCCAATTAAAATGTTTTAAACTATGATGAGATTGGAGATGTGCTGGAGACAACTCAGTGAATATGAGTAGAAATAACTAACTTAGAAACAGCAAACTCCTTAGAGTTAAGCACATACCTGGAATGGGAACGCAGGAGGGAAATCTTAAATTGCCTACTTACTTTCTATAGGCTTGTTTCCTAAAAGTGATCAGAGCATGACAAGATATTTCTGCTAATTTTCAGTATTTTGTTGCATAAGTTAGGTCTCATGCCATGATTTAATAATACTCATGTGCAAAGGAAAAGCCTACTTTATACTTTTTACAGTGAGTTGTACTCTTAACCAGCTTTAGACTATTGCCTGTACAGCTCAGTGAATGTACTTTCAACTTTATGAGCTCTGATATTTCCTGACAATTATATCCATGAAGGGATGAAAGAAGAATGGACAGATTTATTTTCTCTCTCCTCCTTTATTTCTCTTTCTCGCTCTCTTTTACTCTTTATCCCCTTTCTCTTGCTTCTCTATTATTTTCTCTTTCCTGTTTTCTCTCTCTTTCTTCTTATTTCAAAGTGTTTGGATTGCAAATGTTTTGCAGATTTTGCACAATTGTACAGAAGAGTGGCCTTTCTGGAGCCCATTTTCAGTAATCCTATATTCAAATCAACATGGATGACAAATCACATATTAACGTTTGTATAGAATTCTGGATCCGGTGTAATATTTATACCATTAGAAGCCTATTGTTTGTATAAACTGGACATTTATTTACTGCATGGGTACTGACTTGTATATGAAATTTGTGAGGTTTTTGTAAATTTCTCTTCAAGAATGCTTGACTTGAAATGGATTGTGCTATTGTTCCAAGCATTTAGATTCTCTTGCTATCATTTTACTGGACCAAAAGTAAATACATTCATATAAAAAACTCTTTATATCTGATGGATGTATATGCACATTATGTAGTTGATTCCTTGTCAAAACCAAGGCAGTTCAGAAGACTTAGATCTGTTGCTATGCAACAGCTATTCTGCCTGCACTTTACATTAGTAAAGTCAGCTTGATTGCTTTAAAGGTGAAAATTAAACATTGCAGTTTTTTAAGCTTGTCTAGTGACAAAGAACATGTGTCCTCTCCATTGTGCTGCCTTCTTTTAAGACTATTAAATGTTCTATATATATTTTTATTGTATTAACTCTCAGCCTAGAAAGGGAACACTGTAAAATGAAGTACAATAAATTTAGCTTTTAAATGAACCTTTGTGACTCCGGATTCAGTTTACTCCAGACCAAGTAGATCCTGCACTATCTGACCATTTTGCCTGAATTAGTCAAAAAGAAGTGAGACTATGGCTCTTTGGTATGTAGGCAGACTCTGAATAAAAACCTTCAGTTACTTCCCTCCTTTTTTTACTCTTTTTTGAAAGTTGAGCTTTTTTGAATGCAAGATTCCTTCATGTACTGGTTTGACATCTATGAACAATTTTACCATGATGACCAGATATGATAAAGCAGAGCATGTCACTGAGGTAAGTGTCAAGGCATCAACAACTCCTGTAACATGTTTCTTAGAGCCTAATAATAAGCACAACCATCCAGCTTTGGCCATCTAGACTAACACAAGGTTTGGATACAAAAGCAATGGACCGTAACAATAATGTGAGTTTTTTAACACAAAATAAACACCTAAAAGTCATGCTACAACACAGGCTGCTCATAGAGATGTAGCTCCTACAAAAAAGTCATTAATGACCATAACTGAGTCTATGTATCAAAAAATCCTTGCTTTCTGTCCAGTAATTTCATGCTGGTTAGCTAAGTCATTCTTGCCTAGCATGTAGCATATTGAATAGTACTTTTTTCTCAGCAGTTCTTATTATTAGTTCTCATAGGCATCAATTTGCTAGTCTTCATACATCTCACTTTTATTTTGCTTAGCCATAGCATAAAAATTCAACAGCACTTACCAGCTGGGAAAATTACCTCTGATTAAGAAAACAAAGAACAGATTATATTTTTTAACCATTGAAAAACCTGTCTTGCAACACCTATTAATTGCCATCTAGGTATTATTCTTCAAAAGTCAGGGATTACAAGTCTTGCTCATCGTTCTAAACGTGCTACTTGCTACATCCCCTCTCGGTGAGATCATCTTCGGGCTCTATAAACCCCAGCACCTTTTCCCATATTGGATTTTCTTGCCTATCTCCACCAAGTGTATGGCTTCTCAAAGCAAAATCTCCGCTTGGTCACGTTCAGTGTTTTCTTCTACTCCAGGACCCCCATGCTGACTCATCTTCTGGGATGGTTATTCCTTAGCATGTGAGCTCAGCAGTTTGGTGGCTTCTTCTGCTGGTTGTCACTGTCCTGCTCATCTGCTAGCTCAGAGAGTTGCAGCACAGCACACTGCAGCCCACACCAAGGCAAGGGGGCTTTGCAGATCTCTTCCCAGCCATCGTTGTCAATGTCATAGCCAACCACATCTTGTGTGGGGACCTCCCGTGAGTTTTGCCATTTCTTACCCCCAATAAGTAGGGCTGTTTCCTCTACCACTGCCAGGCCATAGCAAAATCGATCATAGACCAGTGGCCTTAACCGAGTCCACTGGTTCTGATCAGGGTTGTATCTTTCTATTTCAGAGAATGGTTCATATAATCCCAAAAAGGTGAATATGGCTTCTCTGATTGTTGCCATCTGATGCCCAAACCGAGCAATGCTCATGGGAGCTTGTTTCACCCACTGCCCTCCAAGTGAGCTCAGAGAATAGAGGTCCTGGCTTGTGCTGGCTGGCTCTGTGTACTTGCCGCCCGAGATGTATATAATACTCTTGCAGATGGCACTGGCATGGCCATGGATCTTGCACGGCAATTCCTTGGCCTTTGTCCATCTGTCTCTGCTGATGTTGTAGACTTCCACAGACGAATGCAGCGATCCATCCTCACCCCTGCCACCAATGGCAAAGATATCCTGGCCTAGGACACAACAAGAAAACTGGCATCTTTTTTCCAGCATGCCAGTGACTTGGATCCATGTGTTAAACCTTGGATCATAACGATGAACCTTGTTTGTAACCACTAACATCTTCTCGCTTTTAGGGTCACCTGGGGTACCACTTTCTATTTCCCCACCCAAGACGTAGAGGAAGTTTCCAACCACACACACGCTGTGGTTCTGCATCCTGTCTGGCATCTGTGTGAGACCACGCCATTTGTGATTGTACACATCAAAGGCTACCACATCAGTGACAAGCCCCTCGTTTACTGTCCCTCCTCCTAGCAGGATAATCCGAGTTTTGTGGTTCCTTAGTGTGGTGGACTTGTCCTGCAGGAGAGGCTGTTTGAAAACAGCTGTATGGTAATTTATGGCTTTAATGATCGAGCACTTAATACCTGCAGAGAGGGGCACTTCTGACTGCGTGTAGATTTTTCTCAGCTCTTCCACTGGGACGAGACCATATCTTATGTGCTCTAAAAGGCTGCCAGCATGAGTCAGCCTGGACTTATCCTGCTTCAGCCACAACAGCACAAGATTCAACAGGCGGGTTTCTTTCACCATGCGGAGATCAGGAGATTCAACTACTGCTAGCAAAGAGTTGAAATTCAACTCAAGAAGTCCTGACAAATCCAAGTCCAGAAGCTTCCATAGATTATTGATAATATATTTTTCTGTTGCTACTAAGGCATCTGGCAGGTAGAACTTCCTGGCCACGTTGGCAGAGAAGCAGCAGTTTTCTAAGGAAAGATTTTTAACTAAGTACTGATTGCACAATCCAATAGCATCAGTCACTTGCAAGTAGCTTGCAGCTTCCAAGGTTTCTTCCAGGCTTTCAAAGGAAAGGGGCAACAAGGAAGTGTAAATGAAATCCAGGATGTGCTGGAGACCAGTGGGTGAGACAACTTGCAGGTTAATTACACTGGCTTTAGACTCTTGGGTATAACTTTTGAACATGGCTCGGAAGTAGTCACTGGAGCACGCCAACAAGGACTTGTGGGCAGGGAACTCATTTTCCTTCACTTTCAGCAAAATATCACACAGAAAGCCCTCAGATCTCAGGGTCTGGTACTGGGTGAGCACAGTGGTGCAGTGCGCTTTGCAGTAGGAAAGGAAATAGCTCATGGTAGGCAGTGCAATGCTTTCCCCTTGAGTTATTAATGCTAAGACGCAACTAGATATTGCAACAGTTGCCCAACTCAGCAGTCATTGCTTGAATGCCCAGCAGACCTCCAGCTGTTAGAGAAAAGCCCAACAAAACAAACAAACAAAAAGATCAGTTTCTTGCCTGGCATGGGGGGGACAATTAGTACATTTGTAGTGAATTCAATGCATTCCTTTATAGAAAAAAGCAGCTGAATGTGCTAACAGCTGTAGGATGCTTACTTTTCTCTCCTCCGTTACTTGCACAAGGATGAATGGTCCATGGTCGCATTGAGCACTTGCTTGGCTGGCCATCAGGTGACAGACGAGGGAGCTAGATGACAATCCCAACAAATGACACTTTGTGTCTGCTCAGCCGTCCCCCTCGACCCTTCTGACTCTGTCGGCAGATTGAATAGATCCTCTCTGGCTGCTGGCACATGTCTCTCACCACACACAGGTGAGCAGGGAGCAGGGGGTTTTCTCCTCTCTTGTTTGTATTTCAAACTCAGAGAAGTTCAGACCTCACCACCCCTTGGACCGCGTCCCCCTTTCCGTCCTCTTTTCGCTCACAGGAAGCTGCCACCGCTGAACAAACCAGTACTCCAGGGATTATTTAGATTTTCTAAGCCCAGAAATCTGTCCGACAGGCGCTAAGATAACCAAAATATCATGATTAGTCACTGGTTCGATTTGACATGCATTTCTGGGCTCTTTGCTTCACATGACACTGCCATAACTCGCAGCTACCAAAATAGCCACGGGCTCATCCCCTTGTCCTTCCTTGCCAGGGCACTGATCCCTGGTGGGCAAGCAAAGGGGCCAGGGACTGGGCAGACGGAGGAGCTTCCGCCAACAGCTGCAGCCAAAGCAGCTGACTTGGAGGGACCAGGCTGGAAATCACAAGGGTAACACGTTCGCACAAAGCAGTGACAGAAATAGATTCCCCCAGTTTGGTCGTAATGAGCTGAAATCTGTTTATGGAGGAGGCTTTGCATAATTGTCCTCTCAGTTACCAGCTGGGAACAAACCCAGACCCCCAGCTGGATGGGCTGGAGCTGACTTGCTCAGCTTTCTTACTTTTCGTTGGTCTCAATTAGAAGCACGTACATGGGGATTATCCCTGATTTTCACCCCAGCCCTTCAGGGTCTAATTTCTCCCAGGAATAGTAGCTCAGAATGGACTACATATCCAGACCTCTTAAAGCTCGCTTTCATTTTGCTTTTTTTTCCCCCCTGTGTAACTGTGGGTGAAGGTGCTCAGGAATCTCTGCCTGACACTTGGTTTTCCAGGTCAAACACAGCTGCAAACTTTAACAGGGTTGCTAAATGCCACACTGCTGCAGCACAAGCCAGCAGACTTGGGGGCAGAGGAGGATCCCATAGGACTGAAACATTTCACCTTTTGCTCCAGCCCAAGGTAAAGCCTTTTTTTACTGTATCTGCTTTTACTTTTTTATATAATATCCTGAAATCCTTGCTCACTCCTGTAATTGAGGATGGTTTTGGGAGCTATCTGCATCCTAATGTGGATCATGCATGCTGAGCAACTGTGCTTCAACAGTCTTGATAAGGAGACTGGTATATACACACACTCTGCTCTGTTTGTGGGGAAGGACTCCAAAAACATAATGTCTTTTGTTGCTGCACAACTCTGAAAATTTTCTGAAAAATTCCTGCTTTAATCCTCTTTCCATGCATCTTGCTAAAAAAATCTTTCTCATTGCTAGCAAAATGCTTCATATGGATAGTGAGGATGAAGGAGGAAAGGAATGCCTTCTTTCTCTTCTCCAGTAATTTTGCCTGTGCCCATGCTGGGAAAACTCTGAAGTGTTTCAGATGATGGTAGCAAAGCCATGCTGTTGAGTCCAAGCTTCTGGTTTAATGCTTTTCCTGTTTTGCACAGAAACCTCCATCAGTCCTCATCAGTCTTGCATGCTAATGTTAAATGACCAGGCCTTAAGAGATCCTGCTCCTAAGGATGCTATTTTCCTTAGTTCAACCCAATGAGGTACCAGATTTCAATAACGTGAAATGCAGAACAGGCCCATGGCACCTTCCTTGGGACAGCAAGCAGTGAGTACAGAGTTGCTGGGGGGTTGTGCCTTCAGCGCAGGGTTGAGATTAAGGAGCAAGTCCTGGCACCACCTCCTCTTTGCTGACAGTCCATGTCCCCCATCAGCCCTTCACTTGTGTTGCCACAATTGCTTTGACATGGAGGGCTGGGAGGCGATGCCAGGAATGTGTAGGGAAAATCCAAAAATACAGCCGTAGAGAACTCTGTACACCCAGATCAGATATTTAGCCTCTCTCACTCCGTGGCCTTCTCCAAGCAGATGCAGTGTCCCGACCCAGAGTGTAGCAGAGGCCAGGAATGAGCCACTGACTGGGCAGGTTACTGGGTTAGGAGACGCCCTTGGAACATGACACCTGGACCAGACAGAGAAACCAGACTGATCTTCTGTCATTGAGCCATGGCCAACAGCTCTTCCAGCACTGGTAAGGTGGTTTGTGTGTGACAGCAAGCCATAGAAGCTGGGACTGATGACTTTTATTTAATTAAATTCTACTTCTCCCAGATCCAGATGTACCAGAGAGGGGCCAGAGTTGTGGCTTGGGCAACTGTGGAAACTGCCAGCAGCAAACAAAAACACACTCCCTCCATCAGGTGATGCACTCTCTGACAAAGGCAACATGCCTTTCCTCACCTTCAGCAATGCCAGGCTAGACAATGCCCAGGCTTGCACTGGGTTTTTTTGGCATGTGTGAATCATAGAATGAGAGAATGGTTTGAGTTGGAAGGGACCTTAAAGATCATCTTGTTTCAAGCTCTGAAGAACTAGCACAGCACTGATCACAAGGTCTGTAACCTCAGAGGGGCCAAATGAGGCTGAGGCTGAATGTGCTTGCATCGAGAATGATGCAGTAACCCAAACTATATGCTCATCACTTGCCCTCCAAATGAATTCTGTGTATGGGCTGCAGTTTACACAGGTCACCTCCCAGCTGATGACAGTGTGTTGCCACAGGAGCCAGTGCTGACTTAACTGAACTGATTTAATACCAGTGCCAGATAAGCAGGTCCTATAATTGTATGCAGATTGGCTGTGCCATTCCCTCTCAGACTTACTCCATCCTTATGGCAAGCCAGCTAATAGAAACAGTAAGAATCATGATGCTTATAAAGCTGTTTACTTAACCATAATTTTTTTTTCTTTCACTTATAAAGTGAAACAAAGCCAAATCTTTTCTAGTTCCCTGCTCTGGAGTGACAAAGAAAGATTATCATTATCAAAATTATATTTCTTCTTGCTCCACTTTTAGGCAGTTCTGTCTAACTAGGGAGCCTACTCAGCCATTACCTTCCTTTATCAACAGACAAATTATCTCCAGACAGTAGCTGTGGTCTTTGGTACTTTTGGAGGCGTATCTAATGTCTATGAGCAAGAGAGCAGGCAGTGACTAAACAGCTAACTTAGAAATCTCAGGAACAGACCTAGGACAAGAGAGGGTGCAATCAAGCCAGGACCTTATTTGTCTCAATTCTTACTTGGAAGATCAGATCTAGTGTTTGAGTCATTAGATGGTGTTTAAAATTAGGGAAACATTAGCGTTTCAATAACATATGATTTGCTGGGGATAGATAATACATTTTTAATCATGTGCATCATTTAGACTTTAAATTAGATTTGGATTTTGGGCTTTTAGTGTTTTTTTCTGCTGAACTCACTGCTGCACTACAGTAAAGAGTCTGAAATAAAAAAAAGAAAATTCAGAGGTGTGCTGTGAAAAATGTTGGCTTTCATGCTTGCAGTTATTTTTTTCCTATACAAAGCTGAAAAATGGGCTGAATCACAATGCCATATTCGGTGTAATCTTACAAATAGGCCACCAGTTAATAAACACTTCAATTACCATTGTAAATTTTCCCAATTATTTTTAAGAGTAAGGGTTATAAAAAAAGTTGCACAAGTAAAATTGGGCTCATTAATGACAAGTGGCTTACTGTAAAATACTCATTACCAAAATCTACAGTGGAGGATTTCTAAGCCACACTTTGTTCCAGAAGAAATCGTTGCAGTCAAGAGGACAACAGACAAAGCACTTCAGATGCTTGATAATGTACCACATGAACAAATATAACAAAAGCAAGGCAAATTATTAATGTAGTAGGAATGATGTAGCATATAAGTTTTCTAGAAACAACTAATCAGAAAGATCATGTTGATTTAAGATTTAAGTCTTGTGAAAATCATTGGACTAGTCTGTATTTCATCCTTGAATAACCATCTGCAGTAGTATTTGGGTCACACCATCTATTTAAAGCAAAAGGTACTTAGTCTGGGAAAGCCGTCTTTAAGAACAAAACAGTAAGAGTGAGAAGCTGTCTTGCAGCTAAAAGCAATGTATGGTGAGATCATGACTGTGTATAAAAGTGCAAGAGAAAATTATTCCATGATGTGGGCTGAGGCTGAGAAGGCAGGGGACACACACAGCTTCAAGCAGCCTGTGGCTGAAAGGGAGAAATATACCTAAAGGACATTCTTCCTCCCAGGAGCTGAGGGATCAGGAAATCAGCGCAGAGCAGTGCATTCACCAGCCCATCAGTGGGTTCTGCAAACACTCAGAATACCCATACCCATCCATACGCCACATAGCAGAGGACAGTGTCTGGGGAGGATGCTGGCAAGAAACTGTCATATCGAACCCTCTGTCTGCCACTGGGGAGAAGTGGTTGTGCATGACCAGGATTCAGAGCAAGGATTCCAGACAAAGCCTGTTGCAAGGCCATACCTGCTAAGCTGTGGCTACATAGCAGTTTTCTCTGGAAAAGGATGAGCGAGGGAGGGAATACCATTGGCACACTCAGGCTGTGGGTGCTATGCCCCACTTGGGCCACCCTGGCACTAACTGCACTGATGAGAGGATGACCCATTTATCAACTTTGAAAGCCAACATGAAGAAACAGTCTTTCTATCAGTCTGTACCTCATTTGTTTGCTCTTTTTTTTTTCCCAGGTTCCCTTTCATTCGTCTCTCATGAGGACAGATGTGGTTATGGCTTTCATTGCTACCTCAGTAGGTTAGGTGTGACCTTCCCTGGTGAATTCAAAAAAAGCTGGCAAAGTTTTTGACTTGGGCTCCTGTTTCAGAGCAGTAGGATGAGTCACACAATGCAGCTGCAGCATAATGAAGGTGAATGTGTATTTTAATGAGCTTGCTTCACAGCAGACATTCTATTGGCCTTCACAATGCATCACAGCATAGAGCAGTTTTCACCTTCTGCTTTGGGGATCTGTCTGCTCCTTTGATGGCTTGGTGGCACTAGAGATGCCCTGCAGCAAACTCTTGCTGTTTTGCACCTGGACAGCCTGAGCAGAGGGACCTACAAGCCTTGCCAAGGGAGATCTTTGCGCTGCACCCAGCTGAGGGCTGCACAGAGGGAACTTGAACTGAGTTCATAAGTTTTATTTGCTTGGCTACAAGTAGTGGCAAAAGCTGCAGTCTCAGGCTGTCTGATCACTAATGGCAGAAGAGCTGGGTCTTGTCCTTCTGTCTGTGGTTGGATACACCCAGAAGCTCCCTGCTCTGCCCCCACAGCAGAGAGCCCAGCCCACCCTGTATAGCTGTTTTGCGGCCCTAGTGATATGTCTACCCAGTACAAAACCAGTATAACTGGGATTCATTCCTCAGGTCTAAGAGAAGTGTAAGGAAATGGAGACTGCCTCCCTGTGTCGCAATGGTCTCTTAGTGCACACACTTGTAATTGGAACTGGGATTTACTCCTATAAGGGATAGATATGTAAGGAAAAAACAGTGCTTGGGACCACAGAGGAGAAAACACAAGTGACATTTTCCTCTATTAGTGCGGCATACAGATGAGATCAATACAAGAACTTTCACAAAACTTGCCATGGACTGCAGAGATCTCTCTGAAATCAAGGGACTTTTCACGTAAGCTGGTTAGGATTCAGCTCTTCCATCTACTTCCATTCCTAAGTTCACATTCAAGCAAATGATGCCTAAAACGTAGACTGTTTCTTAGCAAAGTAAGGCTTACAGTGTATTCAGCTGCTGTTAGTGCTGTTTCACCCTCAGATAATGAAAATCTAATGTCCACACTAGACTAGAATCTGTACAGTATTTCATCATCATGCTGAAGGAGATCACCACGCAGCACCAACACATCACCTAGTGACTCCAAATATGGTCCCTCCATGCTCTGCAGCTCTCAGGTTTATCCTTGGAACTGAAAGGACTGCACTTACTGATCCTATTCCATTTGCTCACAAGTTCACATGCTTGAGAATGAGAGAGACAGCTGAGGGAGTGCACCCAAACCCTCACGACAGGCAGGGTGCAGGTGGAATGAATTACACATGCTGAAGGATAGACATTGGATGGCAAAAACAAGTTTGTAGAGGCTTTTTGTTTTAATGACTAAATAAAGCCATGCTGGAGTGTGGTGAAGGAATTGATGGGATGTGTTTTACTTCCTTTCCTAATCTTGATGAATTACTGCATGGTGCATGACTAGCAAACCTCACCAACCATTCATCATGCTGAGCTCAGTACCTTGGTATAAGGTACTAGTGGCCCTACTCACCAAGGGGAGAAAGACACTCCCTCCAGACTAAACACAGTCCCTACAATTCACTCCTGGAAGATATTTCTAGTGTAGTTTTAAGAAGTGGACTCCATATTTTTCAAGACAGGTTTTTCTGTCCATGACGGAGTCCTGGAATACAATGGTTTCAGTTATCTCTCCTCTTCCTTCAGTATGGCTTAGATGCATACTGGGCATGCATACAAAATGGACAGTGGTGAGACAAAACCACCAGCATCTCTAAGCCACCTTCCAAGACCTAACATACTATGAACTTGTTTTTATTAATTTTTCTTTTAAAGTTTTTGTGTCAGTGTCAATGCAAATATTGACTTCCTCATGGAAATGCAAGGGGTTTTGCCTGCTCATAAAAACACACAAAGCCTACTTAAACTTGCTTGAAAGGCTGTAGAAATACTGATTTTTATTTCAGCTATTTCATTTAGGTCTCATCTGCCTCGACTGAGGATTGATACAAGTGACTTTTGAAGGAAGTAAGCAAAGATAGCACAACAGTATGCTTCTTGCACAACAGTTCAGTAACATTTTCTTGGTACAATGGCAGATTTTTCAAGGAACCTTTGGACTTAGCCTGAAGTGAAAAAGTCATTGCTGTATGTTAGCTCTCCTGCCACATCAAAGGAATGAAACTGTTGACAAATAAAGAGAAAAGCATGGGGCAGGACCTGAACCGTATGAAAACCTTTGGAGATAAACACAAAGTTTGAAATGCCTAATAGCAAATCACCCTCTCAACACTGCAAAGTTTTATCTGTTTGTTGATCTCCCAAGGGCACTAGGTGTCTCTCAGCAGAACCATGGGCTTTGTCTGACATTGTAAGTGAGAAGCAGAATCATGGGCCTTGCTGAGGTACCACACAATGCACCCAAGTCAAGCCCACACTCTCCTGAGGGACACTGATCATCCACAGATGTCCTTTCAGTTTGACTGGCAAAACTCCTGCAGTAGAAAGACTGCTTTTTTGGGATGAGTATGGGGAAGATGCTTCAGGAAACACATCAGGACGATGTTTCTGCCAGAAAATACATTGCCCTCACACACAGAGAACAAATCCAGTTGAATCTTCCTCCTTTGTTCATGGAGGCAGCACTGATGTCTAGGAATCTTTTCACATCCTGGAAACAGTGATCTCAAAGGCAGAATATGAATGAGAACTGGAGTTAGATGAAAAACACGTTTAAAGTGAGCTACTATACAAGGGTGTAAATTTGATAGGGAGGGATGAAAAACATGCTTCAAATTCTTCAAGATTTCAAGTAATGACATTACTGGTACTTTCTGGGCAACAATACAATACAATAACTACAATACAGTTTAAGCCAATACTGATGATCTTGACAGGGTACAACCAAGGCTTCCTTAGCTTTTGGCCTCTTCTTGTCTTCCACTTAACTGAACTATGATCAAGCAAGTAAGTTTCTGCAGAGAAAATTTCTTTCATTTGCACTGTGGAAATGACAAATTTGGTCAGAGGAAACTTGATTTTAAGAGGTAAGTGGGCTTGATTTTAAAAGGTAAGTGGGTTTATTATATGTAGTTTATATATGTTCCTATAACTTCTCTTTGTGCCTATAACTTCATTTAGCTCACAGTAACACATGAATGTGCCTGCAACCCTGTTAAAAATAAAAGTTAACATACTAACTTCACAAACCAGGCCTAAGACAGAATTCCAGCCTTTCACTAGGCAGAGAACTAATGTGTGATTCTAGCGTAGCACTTCTATTACAGTAGCTAAACCAAAGCTTTTACAAAGACAGATTGCATTGAATATATTCTCCCATACTTCCTGACATCAAGAACTTAACATAATTTCCAGGACTGGATGATTGTACACCCTTGAAAAGAAAACACTCAAATTCAAGAGATGCCTTGAAATAGCCACATCTACTTCTTACACCCACCAGCTGTACATGTAAAATAACTAGCAATCTCTGAGAACAAATTGCACAGCCTGATATTTCTACTACTCCTGACTAGGCTGCAAGTAGAAATAATAAAAAGAAAATTAAAGCAATCCCCTTGCAAATCACCTGCCCATTTTTTCCCCCAAACAAGTTTATTTGCCTTTGACAAAACAAAACAGTTAGAAGCCTGGCAGATCTTCTACAGGAGTTTATTTTTGCAATTTCCTTCAAATAAGCTTTGTGATCTAACAAGTATTTTCCAGTTCAACGTTTACAGAGTTGCATGGAAGTAAAGGCTGGTTTTGATTCCTTTGAAGCCAACAGGAATTTTGACAGAGAAGTTTTGGGGAACAATGCATCTGTCCTGGCATACTTTTTCAGCTTTATATACTGCCTTTCTCAACCGATATGCAGGGCACATTCAATTCTCAATGCTGCTACTGGAATAAAGATTGTATTAAAGATCAGAACCTTTACAACTGTGGCACTCATCTGCTATAGAAGAGAGTCTGATGAGTTTCTATGTACAGTACATTATTTTTTAATATGTTAACTCTCTGTGTATATTGTGTATATTGTATATATATTGTGACCATGCACAATGGGCCTGGGACCATGGACACCCTGTATGACAGCCGTGGTCCAGTGGGAGATGTCCCTGCCCATGGCAGGGGGGTTGGAACTAGATGATCTTTAAGGTCCTTTTCAACCCAAATCATTCTATGATCTTCTTTGATCTATGATCTATGTATAGACCTTCCATCAGGTATCTATACATGGGGAGCAGAGCCTCCAGCCAACGGCGCTGCATGACAGCCCTTGTCTCTACTGCTTAGGTTACTCCACAAGCAGGATTGCTTCCCACTCTCTCACTCCCTATCAGTATTTTCATTAAGTGATAAATAGGTTGACTTTATATATATATATATATATAAATAATATTATTTTATTTTGCAGCTGGGCAGATGGGGCCTTCCTCCTTCCCTTGATTTTTCTCATATTTCCAGAAAAGAGTTACCACATTTCCACATCCTCTAGAATTACAACACATTACCACAACTTCCAGTAGAGAGATACTACAGAGAACTGAAGTTCCCATAAGCCACTTGTGGCTTCCCGTACACGGAAATTCTCAGCTACAAAGGAAAATGAAGAGAACAAATAGGCACTGCTAAAACTAACAAAAGTATTCAGAGAGAAATTTTCAAAAGCAGAAAAAGCAGTTAGACAGTGTCCCCCAGGGAGCTAAACAATCCTAATGGCCAGTGTCATCTTGCCATTTCATGACAATGTCCTTCCTATTTACAGAAATGTAGTGACACCTTATCAAGGTGACACCAAGCTGTCCAATTTGGTTCAGGACTGTGTTGTGTAAGATGGGCACTTTAGAAACACTCAGAAAATGCTGGCAACCGCCCTCCCACAAGGCCACTGCTGTTAGGTCACAGCTGTCAATAAATCTTGTTGCTCTTAATTGTTTGGGTTTCCCTGAGATACAAATATTTGCCTGCTTCTGGTTTGCACAGTCTTCTGAAGGTCACAGTAGCTAGCTCCAAGGGGAGCCAAGCTATTCAACCCTAAACTATTTTGTTTTGGCTTCCCGTGCAAGCCTGTGGGGCCATAAAAGCAGGTATCACTATGGGACTTATGTGCAAGGAGGGAGGGATAAAGTTCTTCTCCTCTTGGCCCATTTCAATGTGTTATTTTTAAAAAATTATGCAGCCAGTGATGGAAATTGATACCTTTATCCTGATTATCCTTTCACACACAGAGTTCAGAAAACAGCGATAATTGTCTGCTGGGCATTTAGAATTACTTTCTCAAATAATGAATCTCGATCAAGGGGAAAAGTATTTTCTTGGGATAGTTATTAGTGATGAAAAAAAAGGTCCAAGTTTTCCCAAACTATACGCTATACAACTATATACATCCACTATACAACTTTATGTAGTGACTTGTAACACCAGAAAAGCTTCAACTCAGCTACTAGCCTCATCTCAACTTCTGAAGACTATTTAGACAAGAAAATCTGTATCAGTTATTTCTACTACCTACCTCTGATTTCATTGAGGCCAAAAATCTTAGCCAGTAAAATTCCTGAAGAAGATATTACCAAATTCGTGTCCTGCCTTTTTCATTTTAATTTCATGTTTTCTAATAATGCAATTTGCCTTCGAACTCAATCTGAGATACTTGCCTATGAAAGCAACAAGCTGTGTGGTGAGCTGCCGTGCGAGGAAAGACGTGGACAATCAATATGATTGATAAGCAAGCTTCGATTTATTAGGTTTTTCACACACTTATATACAATCCACTCATTAGTAAGCACACTAGGCAATATCTTATTGGTTGGCAAGTAAAAGTTACATTTGCTTATCCCATCCCCTCTGCAATTACTGCTGTTTCTAACTGTGGCACCTTGTTATTGTAACACAGTTGGATTCAAGGACATGTTATCTTTGCCTTTCCCATGAGAACCTTCATAGCTTCTTCATGCCCTTTGTCACATAGCCATTCATTCTCCCACAGTGAGCTACATCCTTCATCTGGTGCAGTGGCTTGGGGTTTGACTTGTAAACTTTTAGCCATTTCTCATCTTCCTCTTCTGCCTTATTTTCCATTTTTTGTTTGCATAGGCCTCAGAGAAGGTGAAGCTTCACATAATTGGGAGCAACCAGTTCTTCTCTTGACTGGGATTATTTAGCCCTTATTTGGGTTCAGCAAGAACTACATCTCTTTCTTGTAAGGCTTATTATTTTTGTCATGTGACTTAGAAGAATTACAAGATACAAAGGGTCCCACTTGAGAGTCCCTTTTAATCATACCTTGGAAAAAACAAGGTTTACTTTCTCATCCTTTGAATGGTTATTGACAGGATCAACAGAATTTTCTATTTCTTTTTTTTTTTTGCTCTATGGTGGTCTGTCTTTCCTGCACAAGCATCACACATGTTACATTCATTCAAGCCAATAATATCAATCGTAAATTAGAGAACACTTTCTCACAATAAGGATAACAAAATGCTGGGATAAATTGTATAGGGAGATTGTGGATTTGTCATCATTAATAATTGTTATAAAGTGTGTTGTAAGTAACATATTGCCTACAAATCTGTCTGGAATTAGGATAGTATAGGTGCTTGGATTTAGAGGCAAGGAGACGGATTAGATGGTCTTTGGAATTCCTCTCATGACTCTCCTCTAGGATATTCTGCTCTGAAGGCTGTACTCCGAGATCATCTCCTCATAAGCCTTCAATTACAAACTTCTCTGAACTATGAGGTGTGTGTCTTATCAGGTCCTGATGATTCATACAGGCAATTTTCTAAATAGAGATGCTCTGCTGAAAAACAAAAGCCTCAAACAGGAAAACATGGATGACATGCTGTGATTCTTTAGAGACACCATAATTGCTCTTTTTGGAAAATTAGCCAAGCATGTAAGAATGCTGAAAGTGTACAGGGCAAAGGGCATGCAAAGTGTCTGCCTAAAAGCACTGCCTCAATTCAGAGGAAGAGCCATTGGAAGGTCACTGCCCAACATCACTGTTGATTAAGAAGCTGCTCCCTGGGAATCTCACAACTTCAGCACTTCTAATGAGATCAATCTGTAAATAATGCATTTTTGACAACTGACTGGAGCAGTATGAAAATTAACTTTACCATCACAAACATCATAGTATTTCTTCCTTCTTCTTTTCCCCTCCACCTCAGCAAGTTTTCACCCTTCTCTTTGCCAGCTGGCAGCCGTGGTGACAGGGGTTCTGTAATAACACAGGTTCCATAACCCTACACCCTTAAAGCGCAAAGCACTAACAACTCCAGCAGGAGCGCGCTACAGAAACCCCAAAACTCCCCAAAAGAGCTGCACAGGTAGCACAAGGGCATGTGTCCCCGGCTTGCACAGGGAGATTCAAGGCTGACCCCCATGCTTGGCCCCTCTCCTCCATGCCATCAGCAGCAGCAGCTGTGAGAAGCCATTGAGGAGAAGCTCTTCTACCTGCTTTCCTCCATACGTGTTTACCACTGGCACTCACACCTCTGCTGCTCCTCCCCACAGTGGAGGGAACCTTATCCCAGCTTGTACCCAGGGACTTTGAACTGCCCACATGGCCATTTATCAGAAGAGTTATGGAAGCCTTTCTCTTAGTGTTCCTATTACAACTCTCTTCAAGAAGTTCAAGTGAAAAAAAAGCAAAGACAAAGAAGCAACCTGCTTGATCTCTGTGGTGGGTCCCCCAGACCCAGCTCTCTTCAGAGGAGAAATTAATGCCCTTGGAAGTTACAGCAGACTTTCTCAGTCTTCCAATTGAGCAAGTCTTCCTGGCTTAGTCCCACCCAGACCACAGCTGTGCAGAGGAGAGTGGAGAATATACTTTCCTTTGTCTTCTGCTTTTTTTTTCTTTTTTTGCAATTCACAATGGCATATTAAAATCAGAAGATGATCTTGCATTTAAAAAGTAAAACTGAATGAGGAAAACTCAGGATTTTTCTTGAATTGCTAAATATGTAGCAGTGGAAATGTAGTAGTGGAAATGCAGTTTCTTCTTTTTCTCTACTCTCCTACTGTATCTATTCCAGGAGTTAATGGAGTTGGAATCTACAATATATAACTGATGGAACTACTGTCATGCAGAGTCATCTGATTGCTACCTTAGAATGTACTGGGGAAAATAAGTTCTTACTTTTGCAAACAGGTCTGAATCTTCTGCTCTATGAACACACAGTTCCAGAGGCAGCTGATGAAAAACGATTCCCCCTGTTCAGAAAACAAGAACAGCACATTCACCTAGAGTTCTCACTTTGAATTCTTGCTTACCACTGAGCACAAAAGACAAGTAAGGAGGCCAGTGCACACAGTTCATTTCTCTAAGCCCAGTGCCAGGCTGTAGTATTAAGAGATGCAAAAGACTAAAGAAATAAAAGCCAATGAGTAAGCTACTGGAGAAATAACTCAGCTATATCACAGTAAAACACAGATGACATGACAGTAATCATCACAAGGAAACATTCCAATATGTCGTGTCGACATTTTGCCTAACAGAGATGCATCAGATGGCTAATCAGGAACCTATGTTAACAAAAGGAATTGGAAAACTTCTTTAGTCCATTTTTTTCCTTAAACCACAGGAAATGAGGCAACAGTAAGGGTGAGATCTGGAGCCTCTGGAGATCACCTAGCCCAATCCCCCTGCAAGAGTAGGTCCTCCTACAGCAGGTTGCACAGGAAGGCATCCAGAAGGGTTTCTAATATCTCCAGAGACTCCATGACCTCTCTGAGAAGCCTGGTCTGCTCCAGTGCTCTGTCATCCTCAAAATAAAGAAGTTCCTCCTCACGTTTGCAAGAAACTTCCTATGTTCAAGTTTGTGCCTGTTACCACTTGTCCTGTCACTGGGTGTAACTTAAAAAAGACTGGCCCCATCCTCCTACCACCCATCCCTGAAGTATTTGTAAGCACCGATAAGATCCCCCATAGAAACCTTTCTTCCAGACTGAAAAGACCAAAGTCCCTCAGCCTTTCTTTAGAAGGGAAACCTTCCAGACCCTTAATCATACTCATAGCCCTCTGCTGTACCCTCTCCAGCAGTTCCCTGGCTTTGAACTGGGAAGCCCAGTCCTGGGCTCCGGTACCTGGAGGCGGTATTCTAGATGTGGCCTCACCAAGCAGGACAGGGAAGGGGAGAGGAAGAAGATGAGCTCCATCGATCAGCTTGCCACCCTCTTCTTGATGCACTCCATGATGCAAACGAAGTGCAAACACACCAACGGTCACTTGCTGAGCTGGGGGAGGGAATCTTGGAAAATAAAAACCCAGCAAGAAGCTCGTTTTCTCAGTCTTAAGAAGCCCCGGCAGCTCCGGCAGGCGGGGCAGAGCCACTACCCCGGAGGCATTTTGAAACAGGGCACAAACTCACCAATGGCTCCACTCCGCCATCCTGCTGGTCCCAGTATTGATCCCTGAGGAATGTCACTCGTCACTGGTCTGAGGAACACTTCAAGGAGCATTTCTCTCATGAAGTTGCACAGTCAGCAACTCAACTGAAGTGTTTTTGCACAAACACATGAGGCAC
>VZTY01030955.1:0-19509 GCA_013400935.1 Turnix velox
ACTCAAGCCACTCTCCACCCACTTCTGAACCTCTTCTGCCTTTTAACAGACTAAACTTCAAATGCAACAATTCAGAGAGGGTGATTTCAAACCAGACTCCTCCCCCACACCTGGGCCAGATCAAGCTGACTTTGCGATAAAAATGGGAGAGCAAAGCTTTTACAGCTGTAAAAAATTACACTATTTTAAATGATTGACAGGACCATGGAAACCTGTTTAAATCCGAAGAATCAAACACCACACAAATAAATTGTTAACTTTTGAATAAATGTAACAAATCTGCTCTTGGTCATTGAGCAGAAGTTTGGAAGGTGCCTGGAGGAGTTTGTTTGCCCAGGACAATGGGAATGAGGGTGGCACAAAGCCTGAAGGAACTGGGTTCCTCTCCCTTTCCTTATATCCAGAAATAAAACACAACCTTAATCCTAGGAAAATCCCCCCACCATGCTCTGCTTCACAACCTCCAGAGAAAGAGTGGCTGGAGATTCTTCCAACTGGGTTTTTTTTGGATGCTTTGTTTAAAATGTCAACATGGGTTCATGGAAAGTGCAGCTGCCACTGCTGAAGAACTGATAAAGCTTGTTCTAAAGGGGTGGCTTTGGTGGCACATGTCCTGCCCTGTGCTGTCCCCCCCCCCATTCCAACCCCTCTTGCAATCTCCACTGTTTCTGTGGCAGATTTCATTGAAGAAACAGGTACCAACACTGCCTCCAACTTCTTCTGTGGCAGCTTGATGGGGGTGGTAGGAGCTGGTGAGTTGCCCTTGAAGGAGGCAGCATTTCTCCAGCCACATTGAGTCCTGCTGTCCCAGCCTGTGAGATCTGCAAGACCCCAACCCCTCTGGTCAGCACCATCTGCCCTTTTCTGCACCAAGAAGAAAGGGCTGCAGTGCAGCACTGTCTCTTCACAAGATGCTCATCCCAGTTGAATTTCATTGCAAGACAGATGTCAACCATCCCAAACCTTAAGCCCACCCAGCCAGCAATAATGCACAAAAAAGATAACAAGTGGGGCAATGAATAATCCCAAATTTCAAGGAGGAGGAAGGCACAGACAGCAGCTAGAGGTCCGGTTTGAATGTGGCCTTCCAGAGATGCCTTTCAAGGGAAGATGGACACACTGGAGCATCTAGAGATACTGTATCTGTTGTCATCCCCAGGACAAGAGATAAGACGGGTTTAATCTGCTTGGCATCTTAGTCATTGGCACTGAGACACCCAACCCTAGCATCACCAGTGACCTGAACTATGGACACACTGGTCCCAATCAGCAGTTGCAGAAACCAAGAAGAAAAGGAGTTTTACTTCCATACAGACTGGGCTCCTCTCGCTTTCATGAAGTTCACCCATAAGGAAAGATGGGATGGGACAGACAGACTTGCCATAAAATTCACCAGTACACACACTTTGCAGGAGGAAAAAGATGGTCTTACCAGTTTCTCCCCATATTGGCAAATATTCATCCTGTTGTATGTCCAGCATGATTTCCAGTCCATTGCCTGTCCCACCCTTGACCGTGGTGAGAAGAGGCCGACCTTCTTCTCCTGAGTTAAACATGTAGCATTTCCCATATTTTGTAAACACCTGTGAGGAGACAAGAGAAAAATAATGTACAATTTCCTGTGGAACCAAAAGTTCTTCCCACCAGAATGTGGGCCGTGGGATGAGAAATGGCCACATGCCACTGCTGGAAGTGAAATATCTCTAGATAAATCTTATCTGATTTAATCACTTGGTGTATTGTGTTCTCCTTGCAGATGGAAGAGAGAAAGGGAAAGTCACTTCAGAGCAGCAAACAAGCTTCTGCAGGAGCTCTCCTCGCCAGAGCCACATCATGTTGAGCCTCCAAGAAACAGTGAGTTGAGCTTGTACTAAAATATAACACAATTCCTCCACAACTGCCTCACCAACACTGCCAACTCACAGTTGCAGACCTAGAGGTGGGCTCACCCCCCAAGGATGGAAGCACCATTCCTGAAGCCAGCTCTTACTTCATGCTCATCCAGCTGCTGAATATCAAAGTCCATTGGCGAAGCTCATGTCCACCACTTTCCACCCAAAGGTCAATGACTCCAAGGTCACTGCTCTCCTGACACACAAAAAAATTGCAATAACTCACTCATTTCCCCCTCTAGCACCATTTGGTAAGAATGAAAAGCACCTGAAGAAATAAGAAAATATCTCCTCCGTGACTTTTGCTCTTTTCTTTTTGGCCCAATCTTGAAAGAAACTCTGAGTAAAGCCCAGGTGGAGGCTGCCAGGCCATCAGCAGCTCTGCAGTGTGGGTGGACATGGGTTTCCAAGTGGAGGGACATTGGTTTCCATGGGAGGTGGACATAGGTTTCCATGTGGGAGGGAGACAGGTTTCCAACTGAGGTGCACATATGTTTCCAAGTGGGAGGAACATCAGCTTCCAAGAGGGGTGGTTCTTAACGGGGCAACAGAGGTGTGACATGTTTGATTAGAGGCATTGGCAGTCTGTGGCCACCAGCCCTGCACTCAGCCTTGCTCTGAACTGGTAGAATGCATAGAAAGCTGAAGAGTCTCTCCTGTGACTTGCATTCACAGAGCAGGGAATGTGCAGATGTGCAAAACTTCTTCCAACAATAAAATGGCCCAGAACCATTCAAAAACACCCCCACAACCATCACACATGGTGATTCCTGACGAGCACCAGTATGTGCTGGGGAGAGGCAGCCATCTCCCAGTCACTGCTGCTGTGTGGCTCCAGAAAGTCTGGGGTTTGGAACCAACAAGCAAATGTCAGTAATGAATATTCAGAGCAAAAGGAGCCTGACACCAAGCATCAGGCTGGCTCCAGTCCCATCAGAAATCACAAGTCACTAGCACAACGGGTGAGATCATACGACCCTGAGATGATTCATAAAACTGGAGAGAAGCTGGAGTCATCAGCAATTTATTCTCAAATATTGACACATGCCTTGTAATGACAGCATCAGGGAAGGAGGTGAAAAAAGAAAGAGCTATGAAATAATTTTTGAGTTCAAAACCTCCAGTCGGAGCAAAAAGGATGCAGAGAACATGAAAACCCTATACCCTTTAAAAAAGACTTTATATCCATGTGAAAAGTACATTTGTACACCTGACTGTCCTATTGAACCATTCAAGACAGTAAGTTAAGTGGAACAACAGCAATCCTGCATTGGCAGCCTGATGCCCCACTGTAGATGGGTTTTCCCAGATAGGCTCTGAAGGCAGAAGTCAACAAATTTCTAATTAGGAGACTTTAAAATACAGCAAGGAGAAAATACACATTAGTGGAAATCATGGGAAATCAAACAAGCTTCTATTGACAGCAGCAGCATGTTGTAAATGCTGAATAAGGATTTAGATGCTGATGGACCCAGCGGAGTCTTTAGCCAAAAAAATCTGGGCAATTTTATGTTTGTTTTTTTTTTATATGGCCCTTTGCAACTATAAAAATTTCAGTGTAAAACCTCCAGTTAGGGCATGTTTATCCAACAAAGAAGATCTAAAGTGACAGGGGCCCGAGGCTGACTCCAGCTGCATGTCTGGGACCTCAATCCCAGAAAAAGAAATCAGACAATGACTTGAAAAGTCCATCCTCAGCAAGCAACTGTCAAAATCCATGAAAAGTTGCTGGCCCTGGCCAATAGTTCATCTGCCATGACCCTGGCAGATGTTTTTCCTGAGTTTTTTTCCTTGAGAAAAAAAACCCTGAGATATGTTGACATATGAATGAAAGAATCACAGAATGATACGGGCTGGAAGGGACCTTGAAGATCATCTGGTTCCAATCTCCCTGCCATGGGCAGGCACGTCTCCCACCAGCCCTGGTTGCTCCAAGCCCCATCCAACATGGACTTGAGCCCCTCCAGGCCTGGGGCAGCCACAGCTTCTCTGGGCAGCTCACACCCCTCACAGCAAGGAATTTCTTCCTCAGATCAAATATAAATCTCTCCTCTTTCAACTTAAAATCATTCCCCCTCATCCTATTTATACATACCCCTACAAAGAGTCTTTCTCCATCTTTCTTGTAGGTCCACTTCAGGAACTGAAAGGTAATTAATCATGGCTTGGGCCAGCCAAATACTCCCCTAGAGTCATGGCTGATATGAGGGAGAAAATGAACACTTGTCCTAACAAGGAGTTAAGCACCTCTGCTGGAGCACCCAGAGCTAGCAAACAGTATAAGAACTTTGGGTTAGGGTCACCACCTGGCTTAAGCAAAGCGAGAAGAGAAAACCAACAAGGGATACACCAGCAAACAGCATGGACCAGGAGAAGACATACAGACCAAATCAGTTGGAGAGGAGGACCAAATGCTATATTCAGGACTTTTTATTCCTTTGGAACAACTTGAGCCCAGTTCCATGGGTTCTCACTTAGGCTGGAACTTCCCAGTGAGTTTCATCCATGAAGGTTTGAGTCCAAGTGCTCCAAGGTGTCCCCTCAATGCAACAGGGACAGTTGGGATGCTCACTCCCAAAGCACAGTTCTGATCCAGTGAAACCCCATGTAGGTGCCACCACTTGGGGTTTGAGCTGGCAGCACACTGCTCCCACTGCTCACCTCCACAGCAAGCTCTCACCACCAGGACTACATGGACACAGGCTCAAAAACAAAGAGTTGAAAATCAGTGAGAATAATCTGAGGATGAGGAAACAAGCCTTTTGCTCAGGACAAGGCAGCCTGCAGGGACCTGATGGCAAAGGCACCCTGAGCAATGAGCAGTGTTAATGCTCCAGCAGTGACCAGAGAAGCCCTCAGGCAATCCTCTGCTATGTTTAGTCCTGCTCCCAGGCAGAAAAAACTCATAAAAGCATCAAACAAACAAGAAAGATAAGATAAAATGGGAAAGGGAGGAGGAAAGGCAGGGAATAAAGTCACTCTGCTAACTGCAGCTAGAGAACATCCCTAGAAAGTCCTTGAAGAAGCCTCCTAGAAGAATGCTGGCTTGCTCCTGCACCACAGTCCCAGGAGCTTCACCTCTCTGTGCCACCTATCCAAACCCCAGAAAACACGTCCCATCCATCCCATTCTCCACCAATGCTGCACAGAGCAGCCACTTGATGAGCACCAACCATCTTTGCAGGGGATTCTCTTTCAGGCTCTGTGACAACAGGGAAGGGTTCAGAGCAGTATCAACATAAAAGGACAGAGCTGCTGGGAAAGGGCAGCTTCAGGACATTCTACACCTGGGACAGTAAAAGACAAGGCAAAACAGAATTATTTAACCTCTGTTTATCTGGCCTGGGGAAAAAACAGCACTCCTGGCTGTTAGCAATGTTTTAAGTTGCAGTAAAAAGAAAGTCCAGCACAGAAAACAAAACTATGAACATGTGCCTTGAGAATAGTCTGTAACAACACCCATTTTTTTCACTGATGGATCACTGGATGCCTTTGACAGCTCCTCTGCAAACCCCTATTTGAGTACAAAGGCAAACATGTTCAAAACCCTGTGAAATGGTATTTGAGTGACACAAGGAGCACTTCTTCCAGGGGAAAAAACATGCATCCTGCAAAATTAAAAAGCAGAACACGGGTATCTCAAACAAATCCTATGGACAAGAAAGAAGTCCCCACCATCAAAAGCTCTGAGACACCAATGAACACTCCGCTGGGTGGCAAAACAACCGGGCAAAAGTGACTGTCACTCGGAATGGCAGCAGTCTGACCAGAGTAATAGAGAAAAAGGTATTTCACAGTTTATAACCAGCAAGCACAGGACAAGCCAATCTGCTGAGAAATTATCCTTTCAATACAGAGCAAAATGACAGTAAAAGCAAGTAATTTGAAGCCTGTAAATTACTTTTTCTAAATCCAGCCAAGACAAGGCGTTGCCAGATTAAGTTACTAACCATTGAAAAGAGAGTAAATGAGCTTCCCTCACAATCATTTTCTCTACAATTTTCTCTACACAAAGGTTCAGAGACACACATCCTAACAAGTCACATCCAACAGCATCATAAAATACAGGGGGGAAAAGGGAAAACAGAGTTTTCAGACAGGTCTGGGAGAAAGGGAACATGAAACTGAAAGAGCCTGGGGAGAAGGGAGACAGGAACTCACTTGAGATGTTGGGAAAAAGATCCTGTTTAGGAGGAAAGAGGAGCTTATTTCAGAGTTTTAGACAGAGTGATGCATTCCCAGAGCGACCAGGTCTCCTGTGGCACCTGCTGAGCCAAGGGTGGCATCAAGCCATGTCATTATTTCACTGGAGGTGTGAGGAACAGCATGTCCAGTTGGCTGTGAGCAAGTGCATGACAATGTTGTTTAAGTTCACACGCTGGCAGGAAGCAGTGGGTACAGGATTTAATAAGAAATGAGGGCTGCAAAGAGCAAATCACAATGGATTCCTGCAGTAAACAGGTTTCTGAAGTGTCAGAACCCTAGGGGATCTCTTCCCAAAGAAGGAGTGAGACAGCAATGACAGCTTGAGAAGGAGGGAATTCACACCGAAGGACTTCATCTCCCTTCCAAATGGAACTACAGAAGGAAAGGAGAAATGAAGTCTCCATCTCTCACAGGGGGGATGTAAACACGAAGATGGCATCCACCTCCTTGGAGAGGATCCTGTATCTAAATCCCGCAAAAAAACAGGGGAAACAAACTCACAGTCCCAACTATAGACAAGATGGCTTGGTTGGCCTACCTCAAGAGACCATAAGGCTCTTTCAATCCCCCCAGAGGGGGAAAGGCAAACAGATGACACCCTTTGATACCTTCCCCTCTCAAAGAGTAGCCATAAATTTCTCTTGAAGTCATGTTTGTTTTGTATTATCAGCAACCTGGCACAGAAGCCTGTCAGCCAAGGAAAATATTACCCATCCTTCATGGTGTCAGGTTTAATCTCTCAATGGAGAAGAGTAATGGGGATGGAGCTCTGGCAAGCAGAGGCATAAAATTTGTAAGAGATGTGTTTACAAGGACAGGGTTTTCCTTTTGGCCTCCATGATGGAGATTTCCCTGTGGGACCTGTGAAGCAGCTGGGCCTGTCTGCCCACATCCCTCTGGGCACCATGGATGCACAGCTCTGGGGGAACAGCAGGGATGTCAGCTCTAGTTTTACACAAATCTGCTGTTTTTAAATAAGAAGTTATCCAGGTCCTAGGTACTGCCTGAGGCCAAGACAGTCTTGTGCTGGCATTAATGCTGTTTCTTTTAAAAAACAGCAGCAGCCAGTATCCCAAATGTAATGTAGTCCTGCTCACTGCAGGGGAGTTGGACTCGATGACCTCCGAAGGTCCCTTCCAGCTCTGGGATTCTATGATTCTATGACCGTCTACCATGGAGGACATGGAGCTACACAACACTCCTAATACATCAGTCTCCACCATCAAAGCCAGTTTTTGACACTGGACAAAAAGAACCCTCCTTTTGTTTATTTGTTAGGAAGGCATAAAACATCACCCAGTGGAACACAATTCATGCAGTTCTACCCTTCCAAAGCAGTTGAACTCCAGCAGCACTAATGTAAAAGCACAACAGGTTAGAACACTTGTAGAATCATAGAATCACAGAATGGTTTGGGTTGGAAAGGACCAACCCCCCTGCCATGGGCAGGGACACCTCCCAGCAGACCAGGTTGCTCAATTCCTCATCCAGCCTGGCCTCAATCTCCTCCAGGAATTGAGGGGGCATCCACAACCCCTCTGGGCAACTTCTTCCAGAGCCTCACCATCCTCATAGCAAAGAACTTCTTTCATCTCTCCAGCCTAAATCTCTCCTCTTCCAATTTGCATCCATCACTCCTAATCCTGCCATCCTGGACCATATTCAAAAGTCCTACCCCAGCCTTTCTGGAGCCCCCTTCAGGTATTGAGATGTTACTCTGAGGTCTCCCCTGAGCCTTCTCGAGGCTGAACAACCCCAACTCCTTCAGCCTGCCCTCAGAAGGGAGGTGCTCCAGCCCTTTGATCATCTTTGTGACCTCCTCTGGACCTGCTCCATGTAATTCTCTGAGAAATCTGGCCATTCTCTTCTTGTCTCTGCAATCAGCCATTCCCTACAACACTGGGGCAAGCACTTGCCTGAACAGTGAGAAGTTATGGAGGGGCCTTGAGCTGGTATAAATCACCTCCACAGCCAATTTAGCACCACTTGAGTGGGTATTTAAAAAGAAATACAGCACCGATATTCTGCCAGTGAATGAATAAACACTAGTGGTGAAGTTCCAAATATTTGAGAATTATGTTTGCCCATAAACTAAGCAAACTCTGCCCCTTCTGTGATCCCAAATCAAGCCCTAATTGCTCCCACACGGAACAGACAGAGGCAAAGACAGAGGCAGAGACAAAAGTCCCACAGGACTATGATTTTTCAGTTCCAGGAAACAATGGCTGAATGCTCCTACACAGGTTCACCTCCCACACAAGCACACATTAAACTATGAATATATCTTAATTTCCTAGAACTGAGCATGCAGGACACCATCCACTGGTCCTTCAGCAGCCTTGACTCAAAATAGTTTCTAAGTCAAGAAGAAGATGGGAAGGGGAGAGGAGTAAGACAAGGAGCAAGAAGACTTTATTAAATGAGAAGACCCAATGGATTCCCTCCCTGGAGGTGTTTAAGGCCAGGCTGGACGAGACACTGAGCAACCTGGTCTAGTAGGAGGTGTCTCTGCTCATGACTGGAGGGTTGAAATTAGATTTTCTTTAAGGTCCCCTCCAACTCAAACCATTCTATAATTCTTTGTGGAACATCATCCTCTGCTTTTTACTGGTTTGGGGGCCTTTTTGGCAGGGGAGAAGGTGGGTTTTTTTAACAGAAAGTCTCTCATCTTATGAAAATAGATGTCCCAGCAAAAGTGTGAGGCCACCCAGCATGTCCCAGTGTGCTTCACACACAGGTGAAGTGAGGTCATCTGGTGTGAGGTCAGACTGGGACTGTGCTGTCACCAGGCTCAGGTTGAATGAGGTCAGGTAAGACAAAAAACCTGGACGATGCCCTCAGGAAGTGGCAGATGGTGAGGAAAGAGGAGAAAGGCAGGTGACAGTTTATTGCTTCCTCCTCGTGACTACCAAGGCTATCCCCACCAGCCCCAACCCAGGGCTGAGCTCTGTGCAGCCCAGCAGTATGAGCCCTGGAGCATTTTAGCAGGTGCCAGCAGAGACCAGTGGAAGGTGAGCATTCATTTGGGTAATAATTACAATCTGTCTACCTAATCTCTCTCCATTGATTCATTTAATGAGCTGTTCTTTGTTACCCACACCGAGTTCCCCACCAAGCAGCAGCTCAGCTCTTGTCTCCAGCTCTGGGGTGGACAATGGCAATATTGCCCTGCCAAAGATACACTGACAACATGGCACAGCAGCTCATGGATCCCCTCAGCATTCAGCCACAGGAAACAAGCACAGGAAACAAGCACACTTACAAGTGCTATGGATCCTTAGCAAAGGGAGTGGATAAAACATTCGGACATGAAACATCAGCATCAAACCCCAACTACTCCAGCTGAGGGTTACAAGTTCTCCAAAAAATTATGACTGCCCATTGTAAGACCTCATGCACCTTAAAAGCACCTCAAACCCAAAGGAGAGATGGGAAAACACTGATGGGCTGGGCCATCCTGGTCATCCAGGGAAAACTGTCTGCAGACTCCCGAGCCAAGGCTTTCAGCCCCTCCACAACCCTCCTCAGATACTGAGAACCTGCAGGAACAGCTCCTCCCCAGCCAACGCCAGAAGGCTCCTCACTAGGAAATTATTCTCACACAGAATCATAGAATGATTTGGTTTGGAAGGGTCCTTAAAGATCTTCTAGTTCCAATCCCCCTGCCATGGGCAGGGTCACCTCACACTACACCAGGGTGCTCGATGCCTCATCCAGCCTAGCCTTAAACACCTCCAGGGATTGAGGGGGCATCCACAACCTCTCTGGGCAGCCTCTTCCAGGGTCTCACCACCCTCACGGCAAAGAACTGCTTTCTTCTCTCTAGCCTAAATCTCCTCTCTTCCAATTTGTCAGGGTCCTGACATCTTGGATCCTATTCAAAAGTCCAACCCCAGCCTTTCTGTAGTCCCCTTCCTTCAGATATTGAGAAGCTACTCTGGAGAAGAGCCTTCTGTTCTCCAGGCGGAACAAGCCCAACTCCTTCAGCCTGTCCTCAGAAGGGAGCTGCTCCAGCCCTCTCATCATCTTCATGGCCTTCTCTGGACCCACTCCAACAGCTCAATGTCTTTCTTCTGTTGGGGGCTCCAGAATTGGACACAGTAACTCCAAGTGGGGTTTCACCAGAGCCCAGGTAGAGGGCTATTTTGTTCCTCTACTCCCCACCACACAGCCAACCCCTTCATGCTGCTCCAGGGGAAGTTCATAATTCCCCTTGGCTTGGCTTGGAAGGGATCTCAAAGATCATCTGGTTCCACCCCCTGCCTGAGGGACATCTCCCACCAGCCAAGGTTGCTCCAAGCCCCATCCTGGTCTTGAGCCCCTCCAGGGCTGGAGCAGCCACAGCTTCTCTGGGCAACCTGGGCAAGGGGCTCACCCTCCTCACAGCAAATAATTTCTCCCTCAGATCTCATCTGCCATCCTGATTGACAAAAACCTTCTGAGGGAGAAAATGCTGACTATGAAACAACCCTGGACCCCAGGACCTCCAGCCTGCACGCTTTAGACTGGCCCTGAACTTACAGACATCAAGACTCCCTTAACAACTTTCCCCTGGGCTTATTTTATGGTTTGCTTCACAGGAGTGAGCCCACAGTAATCAGGAAAGAAATCCAACTCTAAAAATGTAAAAACCAGCTGTTCAGAAATGTAAAGGCTTTATTTTGTAATTAATTTGATACTTGCTCCTAAAAGGCTGGGCTCTTTAGAGCTCTGTTAGAGCAGCTCCACTAAATAAAGATTTTCCTTCTCTCCATTTCGAGGAATTCATTTGATGTAATTTCTATGCCTGGCGATATCCTGCACATCCAACACATAAAGACAAGCAGCTCTATTTGCTTAGAGGCACCAATAAGGAAAGCTGTTCCATAAATTGCTTCAAGTGGCCTTTTGAGAGATTCTGACACCTTACCTACCTATAAAAAAGAAAAAAGAAAAAAAAAACAAAACAAAACAAAAAAAGCCCAGGATTTTAGGCTGAGCTGTGCAATTGCTGTGCAGGAAAACCAAGAATTGGTGCATTGTCACTGGGAGCCACAGGAAGCTGCACTGGGAAGATGGAGATGCAGGAGACATGTTGTGAAGATGCTACATAGGGCTAGAGATGCAGGAGACATGTTGTGAAGACACTGAGTAGGGTAAGAGATACAGAAGATACTTTAAGAAGATGCCATGTCGGCCTGGAGACACAGAAGAGACACTGTGAAGATGCTGTGTGGGGTGGGAGACATGAGAGCTCTGTTGCATAGGATGGGAAATGTTCCTGAGGGTCAGGATGCTGCAGAGGATGCAAAGCAAGGGATTGCCCACAGAAGGAAGCAGACGAGGAGCCTGGCTGAAGAAGACACTCTTTGTGGCCAAACTGGGTTGTATCTGAAACAAGGGCTTATGGGATGCTGCACTTGGAAGCAAAGAACAACTGCATCACCCAAATGCCAGACAGATTAATTAAATTACATGGATGGAGAATCATCTCTGGGTAAACAACAGGAAACTCCTGAAATGCAACTCCAAGAGCAAATCTTTCAGGAACATCTCACTGCTGGCAAAGTAAATCTGCACCTCTCTGGGGGCACATGGTCTGGCCCAACAGATCTGAAAAATCAAGGAGAGGATAAAACAAGCTCCATCAATGTGACTATATCCAAGAGCTCCCAGCCAAAAAACCTTCCCTTGGGTGCTTTGGCAGAGTGGGAATGGGAGCATTTCTCATTGGAGCATATTCTATCAGAGGAAAGATTTCTTTTTTCCTTCCAAAACCATCCAGACACTGGTCATTATCTGTGGAGTCTCCTTGCCTCCCACAGATGTTTTAGCCTCACCAGGGAAGTCTGCGACAGCTTCATCAGAGCTCTGCATTTTTAATACAGTCAGTTTTTCCTCTTTTTTTTCCCAGGATTTGCTGCCCTGAGCAGTCCCTGGGCTGTGGGCAAGTAGAGACAGGTCTCATCCTCCTTAGTGAAATAAGAAATAGGGAGGGAGTGCAGCTGGAAGTTCTTTGCACTTTCATGTCTCCCTGGTGACTTCTTAAAAGCATCATCAGATCCTGGAAAGCTGGACACACTCTGCTGAAGGCTTTTGCAGCTACTTGCAGCTCCACGGAGTCAGCCTTGGAGATAATGAGTTGTTTGAGGGAACCCAGCCTGAGCTCCCAGCAGCTCTCACTGCTGACCTGGCCAAGCTGCCAAGTCCATACAGAAAGTAGTGAAAGGAGTCAGTGGAGAAAAAACTCCAGCTACTGAGTGAGAGCAGGGAAGGTCCCTCATGGATGGAAAAGGATCTTTTACCTGTCTTAGCTTTGGCTGCCAGAAGTATCTCTGTGCTGAGGAAAGGCTGAGAGTCCTGGGGCTGTTCATGGAGAAGAACAGATTGAGAGGAGATCCCACCAATACTCAGCAGGAGCTAAAGGGGGGGAAGGTAGGAGGATGGGGCCAGGCTCTGCTCAATGGCATGAGAAGACAGGACAGGGGACAATGGGAAGTTCCATCTCAACATGAGGAGGAACTTCTTTGCTGTGAGGGTGGCAGAACCCTGGCACAGGCTGCCCCAGAGGTGGTGCAATCTCTGTCTCTGGAGACATTCAAACCCACTGGAACATGTTCCTGTGTGACCCACTCTGGGACACCCTGCTCTGGCAGGAGTTGGATTGGGAAGGAGTCCAGAGGACTCTTCCAATCCTCTCTAGTCTGTGAAGGGGAAGCCATATTCAAGATTGAGTAATTATGAGTTGATCAAAAGCAAAGTGGCTTTGGGTTAGAGACTGAAATGCTAAAAGCTTTGTAATAACTTGGGTCGTTATTCCCTCCACACCTTATAATTTTGTTAGTCATGGTGTGGGGTCATTTTCTCTCACTCCTGGGCTGCCCAGCAAAGCTGAGCTATTGCAAAGTATTTTATTATCAGCAAAGCCAGGGCTGACAGCTCAAAAGCTCATTGTTGTGAGCAGAGTAACAGACCTGGCACAGAAGCACATGCTAAGTTGGTGGGGAAACCAGCTGACTTCCATGAGGGCAAAAAACTGAACCAGAAAATGAGCAAATCCCTCCAACCTTCTCCTTCTGATGCACCAGGTAAAAGGGCTGAAATTACAATGGAAGTAGGAATAGAATAGAATTGTAAGATGTGGTTTGAAGTGACCTTTAAAGGCCATCTAGTCCAACCTCCCTGCAGTGACAGGGACATCCTGCACTACATCAGGTTCCTCAGTGCCTCAGCAAGCCTGGCCTTGGATGTCGCCAGGCTTGACCACCTCTCTGGGCAGCCTAGGCCAGCGTCTCACCACCCTCATGGGGAAAAACTTCTTCCTCATGTCTCATCTAACCCTGTCTTGCTCAATTGTGGTGCTCAACCAAGAACACCCACGAGTCTGCTGCTCTTCCTCCCACACACAGAACAAAGCTCTAATCCCAAATCCCTTTTGAACAGAAGCTAAAAATAAAACAACTCTAAGCACTGGCCAAATCTGTTACTACATATCAGTTATGCCTGCTGAGGCAAGAGTGATGGTCTCTGCTCTACAGCTGCTGCTTAGCCCTGGGAGGGCTTTCTGGGCCACCAGAGCACACTTGCAGGAGTGTGCTGAGCTTCTTATCCACCAACACCCTAAAGTCCTTTTCAGGGCTACTCTCCAGCCATTCTCTGCCTGGATTTGTGCTTGGAATCATCCAGACCCTATTGCAGGACCTTGCACTTGGCCTTTCTGAACTTCAGGATGTTCACACAGGCCCACCTCTCTAGCCTGTCCAGGTCCCACTGGGTGGCATCCCTTCCCCCTGCACGTCGACCATTTGGAAAGAGTGAACTCAATCCCACTGTTCTGGTCACCAAAAAATATGTTAAACATCATCAGTGCTACTACTGACCCCTGAGGAACCCCACTCATCACTTGACACTTGGCCACCAACACACAACTCACTGAGTGTGTCCATCCAGCTAATTCCTTACCCACTGAGCAATCCATCCATCAAATTTCTGTTGCTCCAACTCATCCCTCTCCTCCAGGAAGAAAAGACAGAGATCATGTGGTAGTGGGTGATAAAAATGGGATGAGGCTGAAGGCAGCTTGCAGGGATACAGAGATCATTGCTGACTCTAGCACGGTTCTTCTGCAACTGTTTAAAATTTAGAAGGGTCTTTGCTTGAGATGCTGGGGTTGGCAAGTGCTATGTGAATGATAAATAAAAGCTCCAGCTCCCCAAAGCTAATACTGAGCTGGAAAGCACCGGAAAAAGAAGTAACAGAGTTTGTGATGTTACCTGGGGTTGGGAAGTTGGGCTTTAAAGGGACTGAAGGAGGGACCATGGTGGCTAAGTTCTCCCAAATCACTTTTAACTCTGCAGCCAGAGACAGCACCATATCTGAGATAAAACACTTTTTATGCTCTGCTCTTTGCCAGAACCTCCCAAAATCCACACTAACTACCCCAGGCCAGTGGCTTTCAGAAGCCAACCAAATCCTGGGTTGCATCAAGAGGAGTGTGACCAGAAGGTCCAGAGAGGTCATTTTGCCCCTCTACTGGGCACTGGTGAGACCCCACCTGGAGTTACTGTGTCCAGTTCTGGAGCCCTCAACACAAGAAGGACATTGAGCTGTTGGAGCGGGTCCAGAGGAGGCCACGAAGATGGCCACAGAAAGGCAGGGGAAGGACTTTTCAATATGATATCGGATGGGAGGACTAGAAACAATGGATGTAAATTGGAAGGGGGCAAATTTAGACTCGACCTAAGAAAGAAATTCTTTCCAGTGAGGGTGGTGAAGCACTGGAACAGGTTGCCCAGAGAGGTTGTGGATGCTCCCTCTCTGAAGGTGTTCAAGACCAGGTTGGACAAGGCACTGAGCAGCCTGATGTAGTGGGAGGTGTCCCTGCCTATGGCAGGGGGGTTGGAACTTGATGATCCTCAAGGTCCCTTCCAACCCAAACAATTCTATGATTCTATATTTTTAAGAGAGGACAGTCAGGCTCTCCTCATCCTGCCCAGACTAAGTGAAACATTTTCAGCAACCTGGTGTGGTGAGAGTTGTCCCTGCCCATGTTAGGGGGGCTGGAACTCAATGATCTTTAAGGTCCCTTCCAACCCAAACTATTCTATGATTCTATGATGCTCCTTCTACCATGAGACATGTCCCAGCTCGCCTGGATGAGCATGTGGCATCATTCTGCAAAATGGCAAAGGGAATTTCAAGTGGACACATAAAGTGCATTAACCTTGGGATGATTCAGTCCCTTCCAGTCCTGCCATGGCCAGACTTGGCTTTGAATTTTAACTAAACGAGGTTAAAGCCTCTAATTCCAGAGAAGCGTCTCACGGAGAGGCTTTAATGTGCTCTAATTTTCCACTTGCAGGAGAAACTGAAACACTGAAATTGTAATAAAGCATGAAATTAGCCCATGGATGGAGAAAGAATATGGTGCAAAACCCAAAGATTGTTATTGAGTTCTCAACATTCCCTGCAAAATACCTACTACAAGTGGCCAATTCTTCTGGCCAGCTCAGGGCACGTTTCCTGGGGTCTCCTCCTCTAACCAGGTCATCTCAGCACAGACGCTCTGTGAAATCCCTGCATTTAATCTCCAGTTTGAAAGCAGAAATAAGGAAAGCACAGAGAAATGGAGCTCCCAGGTCAGGAAGGCAGTGAGGGGAGACATCCCAGAGCAGCATCCTCCAGCCTCACTGATAGCAGCTCAGTGGGGCAGATGTGGGAAACTCCTGCTGGAGAAAGCAGATGCTCCATCAGCTTCTCCAGCAGGAAAATGAGCAGGGCAAAGCATCCCAGGTTATAAAGGCAGGCATTATTAAACTCAACTATGCCACAGATTTCAGAGGGAAGGTTTCTATACGCCCTTCCTCGCCTATCCTGTGGGCAGAGTCATGCTCAGAACCAAGACACCTGCAGGTAAAGCCGGTCAGATGCCATCCCAATTAAACCCAGCTCCAAAAGAGCTCACACAAAGGCACTGCAGGCAGAGGGCTGTTTACTGAGGGGGAGACAAGCCTCTCATTCCCCACTGGCAGCAGGAGAGCCTTGAGCAGGGCTGGAAGGTGATGCATTAATGAGGCCAACAACGGTGTGATGGGCACACGTGCTCTGGTCTTTATCGCCCTGAAACCAAGGATATGGGCTGTAAATTGGGTAACAAATTGGCTGATGGGATGGAGGTGGGTAGGGTCACCCTGAGCAGATGTGGGTCAGTGAGGCCCTGTTAGCTGTTGGCTTTGCTTATTAATGACCAACCTCGGTCTGTGGAGTAGAAATAATAATACTGCTGGTGCCACAGATTTGTCTTTGGGATGACTGAAAGCCACACACAGAGCAGGCAATGGGAAGAGAAAAATAAATAAATATTTTTTAAATGACATATTTTTTGCAAGATTAAGTAAAGAAAGATGCATCTGGGGTTGAGAGAAATAAAACATCAAAATGCACCAAGAAAGGAAGAGCCTCCCCCACAAGTGGGCAGTGAGGGCTGGGGGCAGCTGGGGACAAGTGTTTTTTTTCCTGGGGATTGGAGCTGTTATGATGAGCTGAAGGAGAAAACCACTGGAAGCACATCAGGGCATCTCTGTCTAAAAGAGGTGACTAGTTGCTTCCTATTTTCTCATTCTACAAAAAAATTCTGAGCCCTATAGCCCTTGCATAAGAGAGGTTGTCATGTCCCACACACAAGGGCTGAGCATGGACACAATGATGGGGGATCTATGTTGGTCCAAGGTGAGGGACAAGGTAGAGCAGCCCATGGGGGATAGAAGGCTGGAAACCAGGAGTTCCGGGAACAGAAGAGACACCCATCACAATTTATTCAGTCCCACACTGAGACACTGGCCCAGGTTGCCCAGGGAGATGGTAGAGCTCCTGTCAAGCCTGGAGACATTCAAGGCCAGGCTTGCTGAGGCTCTGAGCAGCCAGATACATAGCAGGATGTTCCTGTCACTGCAGGGGGTGGCCCAAGATGACCTTTGAAGAGCCCTTCCAACCCAGCACATTCTGTGATTTTTTTAAATGAGATGCTGAGTGCTTTAGAGGCTGGAGCAAAGCAAAGCATCCTGTCCCACAATGATCCCATGTGGGATTCTTGCAGGAGTAACTGTAAATCCAGATGTTCCCCACTGATCTCCAGTAGCATTAAACTACCTGCAGGTGGTTTAGGGCTGCAGGGAGGTCTAAGGCAGCTGCATTACAAAATGAACATCCCATTACGAATTACAGCAACCCCAAGAGGGATGGGACCTTGTTTTAGCACAGGCAGAGGCACCCACCTCCCCACGGCTTCCTCTGCCTGCCCTGCAGAAACCCCAGGCACCTGCAACATCACAAATAATGAGGTTTAAAAATGCAAAACCTTGTCGTCGTTGCCATGACTCAGGAGCTGCTGGGACACCCAGCAGCACAACCTGAGACCTGCAGGACAGACCCCCATCTCTGGAGCTCAATGGAGCTATAATTTGCCATCTGAAGCAGCTTATTCATTGCCTCTTTTCATGACTTGATGCTGGTGCTTTGTGCTGGCTGGCAGCTGGTGTGGCTCCACCAGGGTCCTTCTCATTTCAGAGCCTGTTTCTGCCTCATGCATTCTGCATTTTATTCAAAACACATCTATTGTGGCAGTGACATTTATGGATAAACTACAGCTCCTGCAAGGCAGTAAAACCTCCAAACCAATGCACTTGCCTCTGCTTTCTGAGCTGAGCTGGAAACACTGGGAGATCTAAAGGTAAATAACATGCTTTGATGGGTTTTGTGGGCAAACAAACAAATCATCAGATGAAACATCACTTCTGTTTCTGGGCTCCAGTTCTGGGGAACAAGTTTGCACCTTGCAGGCTGCCAGAGGAGAGCATCACCAGGGCTTTCATTAATCAAATTCTAATTGAAAGCACACAAAAAAAACCCCTCGCACCTAATGAAGGGATGAAGCAGCCTGGCAGAGATGAATGATTATGACTATCCCTTGGGAATAGAAAGGGTGGATTTCATCTTGGGAAGTAACCTGAAAGCCCTAACAGCTCAGCATTAGGGACATAGAATCATAGAATAGTTTGGATTGGAAGGGACCTTAGAGATCATTGACTTCCAACCCCACTGCCATGGGCAGGGACACCTCCCACTGGATCAGGCTGCTCAGTGCTTCATCCAGACTGGCCTTAAACACCTCCATGGATTGAGGGGGCATCCACAACCTCTCTGGGCAACCTCTTCCAGTGTCTCACCACCCTCACAGCAAAGAACTTCTTTCTTCTCTCCAACCTCTTCCAATCTGCATCCATTACTCCTAGTCCTGCCATCCTGGACCATATTCAAAAGTCCTACCCCAGCCTTTCTGGAGCCCCGTGAAGGGGCATTGAGAAGCTACTGTGAGGTCCCCCCTGAGCCTTCTCTTCTCCAGGCTCAACAACCCCAACTCCTTCAGCCTGTCCTCAGAAAGGAGCTGCTCCAGACCTCTCAACATCTTTGTGGCCTCCTCTGGACCTGCTCCAACAGCTCAAGGTCCTTCTTCTGTTGAGGGCTCCAGAACTGGACACAGTAACTCCAATTGGGTCTCACCAGAGACCAGCAGAGGGGTAAAATCCCCTCCCTTGACCTGCTGGTCACACTTCTTTTGAACCCAGGACTGATTTGGCTTCTGGGCTGCAAGGTAGGGGACAAGCAAACCTAGTAGCAGGGGATGCACTCCATGTGGCTTGAGTTGGAAAGGAACTAAAAGGTACTTAAAAGCAGTATCTCCCAAACAACACTGAACAGCTTTAATTATCACCAGCCATAACACAAAGCTGATATTCTTGAAGGCTAACAAGTCATATTAATGCAGTTATTGAGTCATCCAGTACAATTAACTCATTCAAAAAGTCTCCACCTGAAAATTGTCTCTTAATACATTTATTATTTATCATGGGGAAGTGAAGAAAGTCTTGTTGGTAAACCACAGCTCGAGATGCTGGGGGTAAAAGCCATGATTAATTGACTCATTTAGCCATGACCATGCTTTCCTTTTCTCTTCTAAGTGTTCATGATAATGTGATACAGATAGAAATTAAAATTAAGTATCTCCTAACTCACACCAAACAACTGGAAAACAAAAGATGTGTTGCAGCACAGCCTGTCTGCTGTGACAAAAGGTTTGAAGTATAAAATGTATACTTGTGTTTTTAACATTGTTTTTCAATATGATTAAGTAGGATATGATGTTCTTCAGGCAGCAAACTCAGCTCAACCTGGTGCTTGGTCTTCCCAGCCCAGCACCTGCCTGCTCCCCATTGCTCAGGAGAACCATAGAATAGTTTGGGTTGGAAGGGACCTTCAAGATCATCTAGTTCCAACTAGGAGCCAGGTGGAAACTTCTTAATTAAAGCAGAGAAATGCTTTGCTGTTGCTGGTTTGTGTGAAGTCCAATGGAGTGGAGGGAATGAGCAGCTTTATT
>VZTY01030955.1:19718-34454 GCA_013400935.1 Turnix velox
TCCAGCCTAAATCTCCTCTCTTGCAATTTGCAACCATTCCTCCTAGTCCTGCCATCCTGGACTCTATTAAAAAGTCCTACCCCAGCCCTTCTGTAGCCCCGTGAAGGGGACATTGAGAAGCTACTGTGAGGTCCCCCCTGAGCCCCCTCTCCTCCAGGCTCAAAAACCCCAGCTCCCTCAGCCTGTCCTCAGAAGGGAATTGCTCTAGCCCTTTTCCAGTCCATTTATCATGAGGTTATAGCAGCCAAAAAGGACTGGAAACCTGTGGGTTTCCCAAATCCTCTGGATATCTGGATATCCCCCAAACACAAAAATCCCTTCCACTTTCAATCCCCCTCTTTCTCCTGAGCTTAACACACAGACCCAAAGTTGAGCACTCCATCAGTTCAAGCTCCCAGAACATCTCAACATCCCATCAATGATACTCAAGAAAAATAAATTACTCTCCCAAAGAACCCAGAAATGACTAGAATTAATTCACCTTCAATCTTCCACAGCCTTTTTTCCTTTGATATGGTGATGATTTAAAGTCTACTCAGGCACCTGCCTGGGTTGAAGTGAACTTGCTAAACAGGCAGAAAAGAAACACCAGAAAAAATGTTCAACCTTTGCAAATGGCAGCAGAGACCTTCCTGAACCCAAAGCATCACAAAACTGGGATTTGATCAGAAGAAGAGAAAAAAAACACCAATTAACTGAAGAATTTCCTCCTTTCTCACTCCTTGTGAAGCAGAGGCTCAGGCCATGGCTGCTAGAACTCACTGGAGGTTTTTAGGCATCTCTGAGGACTGAGGGTTATTATTACTAATTCTACTTTAATAATAATAATTTAAGGGCAGAATGCAAAGCCCTTTGCACAACTGGGGTGTCAGGAACACCCTTCAGTACACAGATGACCTCCACACAAACCAAAGCTCATGGCATGTGGGTGTATGCAGCTCCCAGCCGCAGCCCTTCATCTCCCGTCCCAAATACAAGGATTCTTTTTTTTTCCCTCCTTTTTCAAATATTTTTCTCTGGAATATTCCTCTCCAGAGTATTTCCCCTCTGGAATATTTATTTATCCAGCCATAACATGTAGTATAATAATAATCTTGTCTGGCCTCTGCTTTCAGACTCCTCCCCCTCCTCCACTGAGTGTGACAGTGCTCAGCCCCATACTGCAGCTGGTGGGACCTTAAAAACAAATCAAACTCCCAACCTCAAATGCATTTTTTGCATGTTTTAAGTGACCTTCAGGGAATGCCCCTCGTGAAGTTTAACAAGGCCAAGTGCAAGGTTCTGCACCTGGGTTGGGGCAACCCCAAGCAACAGACACAGGCCGGGTGAAGAGTAGCTTGAGTGCAGCCCTGAAGAGAAGGATTTGGGGGTGTCAGTGGATGAGAAATTCAACATGAGCTGCCAGTGTGTGCTTGAGCACAGAAGACAACCCAGTCCTGGGCTGCAGCAAGAGAAGTGTGACCAGCAGGGCAAGGGAGGGGATTTTGCCCCTTTACTGGGCTCTGGTTAGACCCCACCTGGAGTTACTGTGTCCAGTTCTGTAGCCCTCAACAGAAGAAGGACATTGAGCTGTTGGAGCAGGTCCAGAGGAGGCCACAAAGATGCTGAGAGGGCTGGAGCACCTCCCTTCTGAGGACAGGCTGAAGGAGTTGGGTTGTTGAGCCTGGAGAACAGAAGGCTCACGGGTGACCTCAGAGTAGAGACTCAATACCTGAAGGGGCTCCAGAAAGGCTGGGGTAGGGCTTTTTAATAGGGTCCAGGATAGCAGGACTAGGAATAATGGATGCAAATTGGAAGACATTTAGGCTGGAGAAAAGAAATAAATTCTTTCCTGTGAGGGTGGTGAGACACTGGAAGAGGTTGCCCAGAGAGGTTGTGGATGCCACTTGATCCCTGGAGGTGTTTAAGGCCAGGCTGCATGAGGAACTGAGCAACCTGGTGTAGTGGGAGAACAAGACCATGCTCATGGCAGGGGGGTTGGAACTAGATGGTCTTTAAGATCCCTTCCAGCCCAATTCATTCTATGATTCTATGACCCATCTCCACTGCACATCCCACTCAAATTAACTGAGCTTAACTCTGGTGGCTCTGAGCTGCAGCAGAGCTTCTATCGACCAGCACGTCACAGTGAAGACAAATCTTCTGCCAGGCAGTGAGATAATTAATTAAAGCCCAAGGAGCTGCTCCAGGCCAAATAACCTGCTTTAAACCTGATGCCACCCCATCAGGTTCTAGTCTTAGAGATGCCAATGCAGTGGTTGCAGCTCCATGGATGGATGGCATCAGACAGAGAAGGACTTAAAAGAATTCCATCTGGGAGAAAGCTGGGTGAGATCTAAGGCTGGATCTTTCCCACTCCAATGGTGAGGAAGCAAAATGAGCTGAGCCTTCCCAGACATGAGCTCCTCGCAGTGACGCTGCATTCCCCTGGGAGCTGGTGGGAACTGAAGATGCTATGGAGCAGCAGGTCAGGTCTGGGGGGTGGTTTATGAGTCAGACACAGGCTCACCTCTCTGCTTTTCAATCAGACAAATAAATTGTACTGAGACCTTAAAGCCCACAGAAGTAAGAAATGAGACGCTTTGCCACGGGATCTGGGAGACAGTGATGGATTTGAACCTTCCCCACATCCTCATGCCACCCCATCAACCAGCCCCAGGGGCTGGTGCTTCTTCCTCTCTTGGCCAAACCTGGGATAGCTCTGTGCCACTGCCATAAATTTGGGGAAGGAAGATGAAAGCAAAGACCATCCATTCCCAGGATGAGGGGTAAAAATTTTAACTAGAACAGGGTGGGGTTAGATGAGACATGAGGAAGGAGTTCTTCATCACGAGGGCAGTGAGACAGTGACCCAGGCTGCCCAGAGAGGAGGTCCCATCCTTGGAGACATTCAAGGGCAGGCTTGATGATGCTCTGAGCAACTGATACAGTGCAAAGTGACCCTACAGGCGGGTTGGACTAGATGGCCTTTCAAGGGCCCCTCCAACTCTATTATTAACTGTATTGTTCTATGATCCCACCAGCAAGTCTTAGAATGGTTTGGGTTGGAAGGGACCTTAAAGATCATCTAGTCCCACCTGGGCAGGGACACCTCCCACTACACCAGGTTGCTCAACACCTCATCCAGCCTGGCCTTAAACTCTCTCTGGGCAACTTGTTCCAGTGTCTCATCACCCCCACAGTAAAGAACTTCCTTCATCTCTCCAGCCTAAATCTTCCCTTTTCCCATTTGCATCCATTACTCCTAGTCCCTTTGAACCCTTGACTCTCACCCCAGCCTTTGTGTAGCCCTCTTCAGGTATTGAGAAGCTACTATGTGGTCCCCCCAAGCCTTCACTTCAACAGACTGAACAACCCCAACTCCTTCAGCCTGTCCTTAAGAGGCTTCTTAAGAGGCTTGAAGCAGTGTTTTGTTGCATTACATTAAATGGGTGCAACCCCCCAGCTCCCTCCTCCTGAAGCCCACCCCCACCACAACAGGCAGTAACAGCTCAGGTGAGCTATTAGCAAACCCTGTCAAAACCTGCCTTTCAAAGCTATTACTTTGGGAACTCACCAAAAAAACCCAGTGCTATTACAGCTGGGGTTTATCACAAACACACCAAGAAAATAGGTCAAGAGAAAAACGTGCCTGAACAGCACAAACAGGGGAATCCGGGGGGGATGGAATGGAAGGGCTGAAGCAGTAATGGGTCTGTTGTAGGTTGATGCCTCTCACCCTCACCCTGATAAGGTTGAAACAATGACACTATTTATAAACTGCCCTTTAAAAATAGAAACATCACTCTTCCTCACTACTAAACTGCCTATTTTTTGGGGGCACAGGAGAGAGGGAAGCAGGGAAAGTTATAAATTATCCATGGCAAGCCCTATTTATTATTACATTTCTTGCAGCTACATCATCACCTCATCATGGTGGAGCAATGAATCAACAGTGCAACGTGCCTCCTGCTGACCCTGCAGCTCAGAGATCCCCTCTCCCCATGCCCAACATGGAGCCACCAGCACCAGCATCCATCACAGCTGCTCCACTGGTGTCACAGCGGCCACCGACACGTCACCAGCTCAACACAACTCGCTCCCAAGTTCCCACAATGTCCTTATGCCCCTGGTCCCTGCCTTCATTCACAGGGAATGGTTGGTTTTCAGGTGGCAGATGTGGAGTGATCCATGCCCAGAACAGCTCCTGAGCACCCACCAGGGCAGGACCTCATAGTAACTTCTCAGTACCTGAGGGGGTCCTACAGAAAGGCAGGGGAAGGACTTTTTAATATGATATAGGATGGGAGGACTAGAAACAATGGATGTAAATTGGAGGGGGGTAGATTTAGACTTGACATAAGAAAGAAATTCTTTACAGTGAGGGTGGTGAAGCACTGGAACAGTTGCCCAGAGAGGTTGTGGATGCCCCTCTCTGGAGGTGTTCAAGACACTGGACAAGGCACTGAGCAAGCCTGATCGAGTGGGAGGTGTCCCTGCCTATGGCAGGGGGGTTGGAAATCGATGATCTTTAAGGTCCCTTCCAACCCAAACTATTCTATGATTTTATGATTCTATGACCACAGCCACCACCAATCCACCCGCAGCAGGACCAGAGAATGATGTGAGAGCTGGAGCCCCTGTGCTGTGAGGGGGGACTGAGAGAGTTGAGGGGGTTCAGCCTGGAGAAGAGAATGCTGTGGGGAGACCTCAGAGCCTCTTCCAGTGCCTAAAGAGACTCCAGGAAAGCTTGAGAAGGACTCATCAGGCCTGGCCTTGAATGTCTTCATGGATGGGGACTCCACCACCTCTCTGAGCAAACTGGACCAGGTCTCACCACCCTCAAGGGCAATAAATTCCTGACGTCACATTAACCCTACCCTGCTCTAGGTAAAAATGCTAACTGTTCCTAATGTCCAATCCAAACCTCAGACCCTCATCTACACCTACAGCTCCTCCACAGACGCCCACGTAGAGGGGAACACGGCAGCACCCCCACACACATCTGTGGGCAAAATTTAACTCTCATTAACCCCCAGCTGCAGCTGAGGAAGAGCAAAGCCCCCAGGAGACTTCCCTGATCCAAATGCCCAACCTTGGTTACGTGTCACCAGCAACTCCCGGTGGCAGCCCTTTGATTTATTGCTAAATAAATAAGAGCTAAGCCTCATTTGCATACAAACTTGGTTGTCAATACCAGCCTTCAGCTTCATTTACTTCTTATTAGCTTCCTGTGCATGACAGCCACACCAGTGGGGACAGTGGGGACAGTGATTCCTTGCTGCAGCCGGGGGCGACATCTGCAACGCCTCCCCCAGCCCTGCCAGGGCTTTGCAAAGGCAGCTGCAGAGTCGTTAAGGTTAAATTAAAGCAGCTTGCAAAAAGCAGCTTCAATTGTTCATTGATTTGTTCTATTCCTCAGGACATTCACAGAAACCAAATTTTAATTTTTTTTTTTCATTTTCCCCTCTCTCCTCCTCCACTTGTGAGCCTTTCCATGGATTAATTTGCTCAGAGTGGGTGAGCCATTACGGCTTGGTGATTTTTAGAAAGGAAGAGGAATGAATCACAAGAGGAGGAGAGAGCAACAGAAAATCCATGCCAAAGCAACAGCCCCATCTCCATTTTCCTTTTTTAACAAAGACACCCTTTTCAGAAAGGATCCTGGGGATTCAAAGATCAGAAGAACCACAGCTGGGTTCCCCCCTCACCATCCACTCAAGGAAGAGTGAAATAAATCCAGACACAAACCCATCCCAGGGAAGCCCAAAAACCAAGAGAGGGTACACACAGGGCCTGTAGCCATCAAAGAAGCCCCACATGGGCTTTTTTTCCCCTTCAACTCCCGACACAGAGAATTATTTGCTCCCAGTAACAGACCAGTTCAGCCCATCCATTCACAGCGATGCAAATCCCACCAGGAAGCATTGACAGGACCATGAGCAACTGGCACAAGAGCATTTAACACTTCACAAACAAATATCCTTCAAGATATCTCCCAAATACCCACATCCTGGCCCAGTGGATCTAGTTTATTAAAGCAGCAAGAAGAAAACAGCAGCTCTGGGATGACACCTGGGGCCAGAACCCAAGAGCAACTAAAAGCTCAGCAATCTCCCCTGGGCAGTGCCTTCAAAAAAATCAAATACATATAAATGCACAGTAATAAAAAATAAATAGTTCCAGCTCTGCACTACGGCAGCCTGTTCCAATGGCAACTAATTGCTAACAAGCTCATTACAAGCTGAAAGCAGCAGGGGTGTATTGCTGGAATATTTTAATACTTTTTTCTCCTGCCTGCAAAGTGAACAGCTGGCCACCAAACCTAGAGACTAATCTAATTAAACATTCACAAAAACACCTACATCAATGGCAAATGGAAAATAAAAAACCTTCCACTCACAGCTAAATGTTCCCACCTCAATTTTGTCAATTCTGAGACCATTTCTGACCTTCACACTCTTGGGAAGACAAAAAGGTTGAGTCTCAGCCCAGCAGGGTGCTGGAAGGAATTAAACATGAGGAGGCAAAGCAGATGCTGGCAAGGTGACCTTGTTGTAGGAACAAGGGCTCATGGAGCTCCTTTAGGGACTGGAAGGGGCTGCCAAGTTCTACCCAGAGCCTACTCTTCTCCAAGCTGAATCCCCTGATCTTCTCAGCTCCCCCTTATAACAGAAGAACTCCAGCCCCATGGACACCTCAAGCTCCCCAAAAACTCACTGGAGAAGCAGAGAATAAACCAAACCACCACAGAGCACAGCCCATGGCTGATCTTCAACCAAAGCAGCACCACATCTTCATCACCTTGAGCTTTAGCCTCATTACACACCATAGAATCATAGAATGGTTTGGGTTGGAAGGGACCTTAAAGGCCATCTAGTTCCAACCCCCCTGCCATGGGCAGGGACACCTCCCACTACACCAATGTAGTGGCTCAATGCCTGGCCTTAAACCCCTCCAGGGAAGGGGCAACCTCTCTGGGCAACCAGTTCCTCTTCCACTCATTACTTAGTTGCCACTGCATTTTATATGTAAAAGATAAAGAAGTCTGAATTAATGAATGAGCTCTGTGAGTAATGCAGTGAGGCAGCTGCAGACAGGCTGCACCCCCCACTCCAGCTGGGACCCCCAAATCTGCAGACAGTAGGCAGTTTTCCTGATGTCTGACATCAAAAGGGCATCACTGTCCTGAGCTCAGAGGAGAGAGAGATGAAAACCCAGCGAGTGTCAGGCTGATGCCAACAAGTCCTGATGGCTGAGGAACCGCTTCTAAAACAAACATGCTGCCAGATATCAAGCATTTGTCTGGGGTTTTTTTCTCTCAGTCCTGTTTAGTTGCTGGGAAACCACCTCTTTTGAGGCATCTCAGACCCCTTTTGTACTTATTTCTTCTTCCCCTGGCAAAAGTCAAAACTCGCAGCATGAGTCCATCCATGGCCAGCAGGGAGGCAAGGAGGGACTTTGATTCTCCACATGGGAAAATTAGAGGTGAAGACCCAGCCATAGCACTGCTGCCCCTCTGAACTTAAGACCAAAAAGTCAGCAGCCCCACTCATAATCTCTCTTAACGCTCAGACAGTCGGCATCCATGGGTTGGTCTTCCCTTCATCTCCACTGGAGCTCATCTTTAATAAGATGGGAAGGAAATGGAGGCCAAAGAAGCAAAACCACTTCAAAAGAGCAGAGAATCCAAAACAAAATGCAGTATTTTCCACAGAAAGTTCCTTGTGCCTGGATGTACAAATGGAGAACACACCATCTTGGTGCTGCTGCAGAAGGCTGCTTTCTCCAGACTTACCCAGTGAGGATAATAACTATTCAAAGTTTTTTTTTCATTAATTCATTTCACCCACATGGCAGCTCCAACCATGCTCCTGAAGACCATCCCCATCCAGCCCTCACCACGGAGCATCCCTGGTGGGAGGGCTGCATCTAGGTTCACCACCCTCCATAACACATTTAAAAGAAAGAATAGCCATTCCGGTGATTTTATTTCACTTCCTTCAAGTTCTCCTCTTAGAAACAAGGCATTTAAAGATTTTAGGTTAGTAGGCCACCAAAACCTTCGAGCATTGTGATGATCACCCAGACGAAAACTCTCTCGAGCTCCTTTCCTCTTCCTTTGCAACAAGCAACTAAGAGTCACTCAAGGACATGTTTGAAAGTCACTCCAAATCTTTCTTCCTCTCTTTCTTCCCCTTATATACTCCTTTTCCCTCAAACCATCCTACTTTCACATCATTCTGGGAGAAACAGCTTAGGGTTGAGATCTCCATCAGCTGCAGGAGGTGACCAGGTTGAGGTGGACACTAGAGTAGATCATCCAGCTGAACTGCTAGCACCTCAAAGAGAATGACCTCACTTCCCAGTTCTGACCTCACTTCCACGCTAATTCCTCAACCCAACATCTCCACTAACCCTACACAGCCTCCAGCTCCAGAAGCCCACATCAATGCCCTCTTGCCCACACCCTGTTCGGGTTTTTTTCCTTCTCATACGCAGTTTAATGTTCTCTTTCAGGCAGAGGGTTATTTTCCACTTCTATTCCATAATAGGGTTATATATGAGGTGAGGTATCTCAGCATAGGGAAGGCTCCAGGAAGACCTTACAGCAGCCTGCTAGTATCTGAAGAAGCTTACAGGAAAGTTGGAGAAACTCTTAGCAGAGGTGTGTAGCAATAAAATGAAGGGGAAGATTTAAGTGAGATCTCAGGAAGAAACCCTTTACTGTGAGGGGGGTGAGCCCCTGGCCCAGGCTGCCCAGAGAAGTTGTGGCTGCCCCAGCCCTGGAGGGGTTCAAGGCCAGGTTGGACGGGGCTTGGAGCAACCTGGGCTAGTGGGAGGTCCCTGCCCAGGGCAGGGGGTTGGAACAGATCATCTTAGATGATCTTAGATGATCTTAGATGATAAACAGTTACAGAGTTCAGCCTGGAGAAGAGAAGGCTCAGAGGGGACCTCATAGTAACTTATCAGTACCTGAGGGGGTCCTACAGAAAGGCAGGGAAAGGACTTTTTCATATGATATTGGATGGGAGGACTAGAAACAATGGATGTAAATTGGAAGGGGGTAGATTTAGACTTGACATAAGAAAGAAATTCTTTCCAGTGAGGGTGGTGAAGCACTGGAACAGGTTGCCCAGAGAGGTTGTGGATGCCCCCTCTCTGGAGGTGTTCAAGACCAGGCTGGACAAGGCACTGAGCAGCCTGATCTAGTGGGAGGTGTCCCTGCCTATGGCAGGGGGGTTGGAACTCGATGATCTTTAAGGTCCCTTCCAACCCAAACTATTCTATGATTCTATGGAGTCTGAATGTAGTGTGCTGTACAGGAAAATCCTCCTGCTCTTCTGATTTGATCTGGGGTCTCGGGAATGTCCCAGCAACACCTTGCCCAAGAAGCCATCATCACCCAAGAGAAGGACAACAAGCCAAGAAAGAAGATCCCCAAAACAGTGGCACCCATGATGCTAATAAAAAAGTGGAGTGATGACTCATCCAGGCAAGGGGATGAAGTGAGAAGAGGAGCATCATGTGCTATTTTTAATGTTTGGAGTGCACAAATTCCACCCACCACAAACTCAAAGCTCTTCCCCCAGCACTTGGCATCTCTCTTCTGGCCTTGCCTGACTGTCTGCAAACCTCTCCAGATGTTCCCAGCACCAGGAGAGCTGTTGAAACAGATCAGAGCAGCTTATACAAACCCACACCACTGCTCTTTTCAGGGCAAAAAGAAGTAATTTTGGCAGATCCTATTGGGATGTTAAAAAGAATCAAATATTTCCATTAACTCCCACTTTTCTCATCTCCAGCCCTGAAGGTGACAATTTTTTTTTAGGTGACTGTATCACTAACACCTTAAAAGTTACCTTGGGCTTTCATTGCACCCAGCCAAGACCCTGGACCATGAAATTCCTCAGTATTTGATGTTTGAAGGCCTGCATGAAGGACACCCATGAAAACCCCTATTTGTGGGGTAAACAGTTTTCAAATCCAAGTGTCTAATCCTTCCATTTGTATAGGAAAGGTTGGAAATCTCATCTCTAGCAATGCCCAAGCCAGAAGGCAGATTATAAATACCTAAAAAAATCTTTAACCCTCTTAAAATAATATTTTTATTAGTCTCCAGACAGCAATCAGGATTGATTGGTGCATCTCCACACACAACATCCTCCTCTGTGCTGATACAAAGAAACAGTGACAGAGTTACTTCCACCCAGTGTTCCCGCCTGCAAAAAGCTACCAAACCTGCAATTTGTGTTGATGGATCTCATTCCCACATAGGTATTATCTTTCCCAAGAGGTGGCAGATCTCAAATCCAGAAGTCACTCTAAATATAAGCTCCCCAACCTTGGGAAGGATGAGATACAGTAGGGAAAAGGCACCTGTAATTTCACCGCATCGTCAACACTAACAGCCAATTACTTGATAATGAGGGTTTAATTCAGTGGGAGTAGCAGGGCACTGGATCAAATTTTGTGGAAAAGAAAAACCCTCCTGCACAAAGTTGAATAGTCTGACCTTGTGAGCCAAAGGTCTTCTGAAAAGGAGGAGATATTTATGCAAATACAAGAACACAGGGGTTACAAAACTGTAAATCTCCAGCAGCCAACATGGAGAAACACCAAGGGCCAAGATGAAGCCTGTCCAAGCAGCAAGTCCTGCTGTCACAGGGGCTTCATCAATTTATTAAAGCTCCTTACTCAGCCAAGAACATTATTTCCACCCACCTCCTTTGATGGCTTTGCTAAACAAGTGCCCTGAACACCTTGGCCCAAGCACAATTAATTTAGCACAATTAAGCAGCCAGAAAGTCAAGTCAGGAGAATTGTCACAAGCAGGAAAGTGAAGGTGAATTGTCATAAAATCACAGAATGGTGCAGGTTGGAAGGGACCTTTCAGATATTGAGTCCAACCATCAGTCCAACTCTGACAAGAACCATCTCCAAACTCTCTCTCTAAGCTCTGTGTTTGCCCAACCCCTTCCCTGGACAGTCTCTTCCAATGCCTGAGAACCTTTCTGTGCAGAAATTTATCCTAATCTCCATCTTAAACCTTCCCTGGCACAACTTAGAACCATTCCCTCTTGCTCCATGGGCTGTTCCTTGTGAGAAGAGTCTGACTTCCTCCCAGCTACACCCTTCTTTCAGGCAGTTGCAGAGTGAGGTCTCCCCTCAGCCTCCTGTTCTCCAGTTGAAATCCCCTGGTTTCCTCAGCTGCTCCTCACAAGACTTGTGCTCCAGAGTCCTTACCAGCAACATTGCCCTTCTCTGGACCAGGGAAAGTCACCCCAAGAAAAGCAGAGGACCATGAAGAAGCCTTCTCCAAATGTAGGCTCGATGCATACGGGGCTGTGGAACTTGCAAATGGGAGGGAAAAAAACAGAGACCAGCATCCAACCATCCTTTCTCTCTTCTTATTCCTTGCCTGGCACAAATGCCATGAGGAAGACTCTGGTCTCCAGCACCATTAAAACATGCACTCTCAGAAGCAGGAACGCCATAGCTTTTATACCTGGAAACTGGTATAACCAGGAACTGTGACACTGAACTAGCCTCCTCCAACCACACACCCACCCCTGCAAGGCAAAGGGCCATTATCATCTCAAAAGGACTGGGGACTTCTGTGTGGAAAGGGAAAGGAGTTAAGGATGGAAGATGAACACTTACAACCCTATCTGGAGACTGATAAAACTGGATCACAGAATGTCAAGGATTGGAAGGGACCTGGAGAGATCATCTAGTCCAACCCCCTGCTGGAGCGGGAACACCCAGATCAGGTCACATGGGAAGGAATCCAGTTGGGGTCTGAATGTCTCCAGAGAAGACTCCACAACCTCAATGGATGGAGGGGAAGGGATGAGGGAAACCAGAGCAGCATTCAGTGGTGGGACAGAGGGTAAAGACAAAAAGCACTTTTCAGAAGATCATCAGCCAGTTCCATGTGCACCCCTGGCACATGCTTGGGTGAAATATGGTGGTGCAAGCAGAAGAGCAGGTGCCCATCACTGCCAATGAACCACAACGTGCAGAATCCAGCTGTAGCCCCAGGCTGCAATAAGTCACTCCAGACTTGGAGGAGATGGCAACAGAGCAGCTCTTGGAGATGCCGACGTTATTAGAAGAGGGATGATTGATGAGCTTGATATTACAGAGCATGTTGGTTTTAAGATGGTTCGCTGTAGCTGGGGTGATGTGCAAGTGATGACTGGATCTGTCACCTTATGCAGTAAATATTTGAACTATTGTTTCCCAGCAAGTACAATCATAGAATGGTTTGGGTTGGCAGGGACCTTAAAGATTGTCTAGTTCCAACCCCCCCAACTTGAGCAGAGACACCTCCCACTACACCAGGTTGCTCATCCAGCTTGGCTTTAAACATCTCCAGGGATTGAGGGGGCATCCACAGCCTCTCTGGGCAACCTTCTGGGCACCCTCACAGGAAAGAAGGACTAATTCCCCACCAAGCATCATAGAATGGTTTGGGTTGGCAGGGACCTTAAAGATTGTCTAGTTCCAACCCCCCCAACTTGAGCAGAGACACCTCCCACTACACCAGGTTGCTCATCCAGCTTGGCTTTAAACATCTCCAGGGATTGAGGGGGCATCCACAGCCTCTCTGGGCAACCTGTTCAGTATCTCACCGCCCTCACAGCAAAGAACTTCTTTCTTCTCTCTAGTCTAAATCTTCCCTCTTCCAATTTGCATCGATTCCTCCTAGTCCTGCCATCACATATCCTATTAAAAAGTCCTACCCCAGCCTTTCTGTAGCCCCCATCAGTTATTGAGAAGCTCCTCTGAGGTCACCCCTGAACCTTCTGTTCTCCAGGCTGAACAAACCCAACTCCTTCAGCCTGTCCTCAGAAGGGAGCTGCTCCAGCTCTCTCAGCATCTTTGTGGCCTCCTCTGGACCTGCTCCAACAGCTCAATGTCCTTCCTGTGTTGAGGACTCCAGAAACTCAAGGCAAGGTGACACCTTACACTGAAAAGACTGTCTCAGGTAGGAAATGAGCATAAAGTGGCCTAGGGACCAGGAGATGCTTAATTATCCTCCTATGCAGATAATTAGCAGGTTATCTTCACCTGGTAATTGTCAGCATTTCAAGCTGCTGCTCCAACTACAAAGTGGTGGCTCCAACCTCAGCTCTCCCACATTCCACTGCCAGCAGCACTCACGTGTCCATGGGTTACATCAGGAGGTGGTGACACAGAGAGGGAAGAAAACGAAGGGCAAAGATAGTCCCTCAGAGAAGTCTTGCTGATGCCAGACACTTGATACAAAGCTCTACACACCCGAGGAGAATTGTGTGACACGTATTTAGGAACCTTTTGGGCTGCTTTCCTGCTGCTGTACAGCAGGAAACTCACCGTTTTTCCACTGCTTTTGGAAACATTTGGTAGTTCCTACAAAATTTAGCAGGGGAGGAAGGTCTGGGAGAGATGAAGCTCCACAACACAACCCCAGGGGAACAAGCTCAAGACGTGGTGAGTGTCCCTGGCACAGGACTGTCCAGGGAGAAGCAGCCTCAAGGGCTTGTTCTCATTCTGCCATGGTGCCATGGAGGTGTGTGAGCACACACATAGCCTGAGTTGAGAACTACCATCACTCTCAGCATCTCCATCCCTCTTTCCTCCCCCCACGGTGAAACCCTATTCCTGGCTCTCAGAGGTGACAGAGGGGCAGCTTTAGTAAATAAAACACAAGAGCAAAGACACACTCAAGAGCCATATTGCCTTCTGGACTCCACAGGGAGTGGAACATCAGAGCTTCTCACCAGCCAACACTATTGCACAGCCCATTAAATCTCACCACAAGCTGCTACTTCCCCCCCAGCACCCTGAGAAAGTCCACTAGAATTTCACTGGCAGTTTGGCAAGGGATTTCAGATCCCTTTCCCAGGGTATTTTGGCCTCTGTCTTTGCCCTCAGGCAGAGCTGGAGATAACTCTGTCACCTCCCACCGTCTGGTTAAAGGACCTGAAAGTCTGAAAGTCAAAGAGGATTTCCTGTCTCTGGCATTCACATACAGAAGGACATTCCCCAACCAAAAGGCACAAAAGACCCGACATCTAAAGAGAACATCCCTCGTTGACATTGCAACCTGGATGGAGCAAAGTCAAAGCCTCCTGGTTGGAATTACAAAGCTTTAAGGAACACAAGCTCGAGCCCACAGAACCTCATACTCCAGCTCTACAGTATTCTGAATGAAACCCAAAGCATCTTCCCACAAGGAACAGTTTGGAGTCCAAAACCCCAAGCAGCAAGTTTTCCATGAGATCACAAAAAAATCAAACACATGCCACACAGATGCTTCCAGCAAACCCTTGAACCACAGGGAGTTGCTCCTCAGCTTCATCCTTTCTCCAACTGCTTGCAAAAAAAATAGATATTTCTGAAATCCATCCTGGTTTTGAAGTAGTTTGGAAATAAAGGAAGACAGTGCTGAGGTCCAGCTGCCTGTGCTTTGGCTCCTGCTCACAGCTCAGACAGATTGGGGTCTTTCCACAAGAGCAGGCTGGGAAGCACTGATGCATTAAGTCGAATAAAGCCACAGGATGAGGTTATTTATTTTTGCCAGTAACATATGTCAGGAGCCGATAAAGATTTACATGCCCACAATGAGACACTTTCCGTCATTCCATGAATTTATTACAAAATACAGAGTAGATTTCCCTATAGTTTTTCCTTGCTCCCAGCTGTTGGAATGGTTTTAAAAGGAGGAAAGAAAAGGGGGAAAGGGAGAAAGAGGGGAAGGGGGAAAGG
>VZTY01030955.1:43718-80518 GCA_013400935.1 Turnix velox
ATCATCCTTCCGCCCCCGCAAGACACACACACACACTACCCCCGAAACACACCACCTCCCACCAAACAACCCTCTCCTCCAAACACACACCTCTCCGCTAAAAGAGTTCCCCCTCCTAAAACACACATACACACCCTAAAACACCTCCCTTCTACCGGACACCCCCGCCCCGCCTGTCGGGTTCCTTCCCGGTGTGTTCCCCTCCCCGCTCCGGCAGAGCCCACGGAGGTCGCTCCGGGACAACCCTAGTGCCGCGGGGCGGAGTGAGCTCTGCGGGACTCTCCTGTTTCCCCTCGCTCCCCACTCCCCTCCGTCTCCGTCCCACACTTTATCCCTTCCGACGGCCCGCCCGGCGCTCCTGCCGTCCCCGCCGCACCGCTGCCCTCCGTCCCCCCGGGGACAGCGAGGAGGAGAAGGAAGAAGAGGAGGAGAAGGAAGGAGGAGGAGGAGGAGAGGGACGAAGCTCCCCCGAGGTGCGCTGGAGAGGCGGAGGGAAGGAGGGATGCTCGGCCCCCATTGCGCTGGAGTAGCTTTCTCTTCTCTCCGCCCCCCCTACTTATCTCCCCTCCATCTTTCCCCGGCGGAATAACCCTGCTCGCAGCTCCAGGCACCGCTGCCGGCCCTGGGTGGGTTTTGGGAGAGTCCTCCCTCACCTCTGCGGACCCCTCCTTTTTACCCCTCCTTTCCTCCCTTCTCCAGCCGGAGTTTGTTTTTCTGCTTTTCCGCGTCCCCGAGGGAAAACAAGCCATCACAGACAAGCAGAACCAGCCAGGCTTTGCACCTTGCTCTTGGCAGTGTTGATTTCTGGGGAAAGTACTTGATTATTAACATTTTTGGGTGGGAGTGGGGTTGCTTTTTGCTTTCCGTGGACAAGCTGCTCCGCGATCCTCTGCTTCCCTGAAAATGGAGTGGAAGAGCAGAGAAACCGCTTCCCCGAAGCATCAGCATCCCGACCTTCACCATGTCCCTCTGGGGGCCCTTTTGGGAGACTCTGGGCTCATTTTGTCCCTCGCATCACACACAGGGGAAAAAAGAAAAAAAAAAAAAAGCAGCCCCTTTTCCCCAAGCCCTTCAAGAGCCGGCGGTAACTCCTCTCCATAAACTCGTGCTGATCTCAAACGCCGTTACCTTCATTTTGATTTCAAACAGGACCAAGCAGCATTCCTATAATTGCATCCAATTAAGCTGTAAGTGGCGATAACTGCTTTGGATCCCCTCAGATATTTTTTTTTTTTTCTCCCTCTGAATTAATTTCCCATGTGCTCATCGATCCGTGCTCTGGTTTTACCCAATAGATGGAGCCGTTACAGCCTACTTCTTCTCCCCGGTCTTCGGGAGAGTTTCTTTTTTGGCTGGCAAAGCCGTAAGACAGGCAGCAAAATCCCTCAAATCCCACTCCTGGGATTTTTTTTTTTTTTTTCACAGGGAAAAACGTGTTTGAGGGACCCTGAACTTGTCCTCCTTCATCCCCTGTGCTGGAGCTGGTTGTCTATAGTGATTTCCACCAACACTTCCATGAGGGCTCAGCTTTATCCTCCCAAATTACTTCGATGCTTTACGCTGCTCACTCGTGTCTATTCTCTTCTGGAGTTCTGCCATTTTTAGCACCCTCATAAGCCTCAAATCCTTCTCAAAGGCAGAAAGATGGCCGTGTGTCCTTTCTTAAACCCAATGGGAAAAGGCTGGAAGTTACTACGCTGGTTATAATGTGATGTCTGGGAGTTCCACTCAAGCTTCCACCTGCTTTCCCAGCAGCTTTCAGCCTTTTTTCCCTTCTGCCTGTTGAAATCAGTGGGATTTTTTCCCTCTTGGCTCCCTGGCAGGATAAGAATCACCCAAACTGCCTCGGCAGGAGCCTTTCTGATGTTGTTGTGCCTGCACTGCATTGACACCAAACCAAGGAAAAAAATGGTGCCTGGCTTAAAACATCCTGAAGTATTTTTTTCCCCTGAGAACCTCAGCACTGTCGTTCAGTGAAGCCCCTCTTGGACAGTGCCAGATTCCCTGGCAGAGCTGGGGCTGTGGATTGTACCTGGCTGCAGGAGCAAGTCACAGCCCTGAGCTTCTTCCACTTGGTTATTTTTCAACATCTCCTGCAGGGGTTTTGAATTGTTTGCTTGCTTTTTTTTTTTTTTTAAGATGGCAGAATGATAAAGGGAAGTTCTGGTTGAAAGCTGCTTTTTTCCCTTTAGTTGTGTCTCCTCCAAATTATCTGCTCTGGTCTCCTCCTGCTGAAGTCCCCATGTTATAAGAAAGTCATAAGACACTTGGAAATAGGGGTTTCCATGGAAGCTGCCATCTCAGCCTTAATTCCACAGCAGCTGTTTCCAATCCCAGAGTATGTGACAGTCCCACAGAATCACAGAACAGTTTGGGTTGGAAGGGACCTTAAAGATCATCAGGTTCCAGCCCCCCTGCCATGGGCAGGGACACCTCCCACTACACCAGGTTGCTCAGTGCCTCATCCAGCCTGGCCTTAAACACCTCCAGGGATGGGGCATTCACAGCTTCTCTGAGCAACCTGCTTTAACATCTCACCACCCTCATAGCCCTCATAGCACATCTCCCCACCCAGAGCATCTTTGGGTGCTGCTACCCCCTCAACTACCACCTTTATTCCAAAGAGGGCTTTGTTTTTGCTTGCTTGGGGATTTTTTGAAATAAATTTTTCAGCTTTCAATTTCTCTGAATTCATTGAGGATTCTCAGAGCAGAACCTTTCTCGGTACAGCCTTGCGTGGCATCTCCTCCTGGGATGCTTCTGGGGCTGCAGCATTTTGGGGCTGTGTGTTTTTGACACAGGGGAGATGAAATGCTTGATCCATGATAGAATATTGAAGGCACATAAATAATATGTTGGCAGCCTATTTCCTCATCTGCTGCATGCATCATGCCAGCATCAGCAGAGTAGTAAAACAGTTTGCATTTTGCAACTCTGCTTTCAGATCTGGAAGTAGGGAAACTTTTGATACCTTGTTTTCCAGGCATCCTGTGTGTATAAGAAAAAAAAAAAAAAAGCCAAAACCTGAGAGAGATCAAAAACCTGAGTGAGTAAAGATGTTGCTGCTCTTCTGGGGTTGATGCTGGGATGGCAAAAGCATATAGGAGTGGGTATTTCTAGGGTTATCACATACCATACAATCATGGGTTTGGAAGGGACCCTCAAAAGCCATCTAGCAACAGGGACATCCTGCACTAGATGAGGTTGCTCAGAGCCTCACCAAGCCTGGCTTGATGGGGCCTCCCCCACCTCTCTGGGCAACCTGGGCCAGTGCCTCACCAAGGAAGGTAGCTAAGGATTAATTAAAAAGGTTTTAGGAGGAGCTATATCTCAGTTGAGGTGAGGGACCTGACTGCAAGTCCATTCTAGATGTGTCCTCTTAGCCTTGACATCAGCTGGGATGTGGGTGGGGAGTTCCCTGTCCCTGCAGGTTTGAAAGGATTTACTCCTTCTCCATCCCAGTTCTTTGGAAGGGTCACTGAGACCTGTAGCTGGAAAGGGCTGGTCAAAGGGCTTAAAATATATTTTAAAAATGAATGTAGATTTGCAAAGGTCCTTTTCAATGCCAGCTATGATAGGGCTGTCCCATGTCCTATGTCCCATAAGCAGACTCAAATTGGCATTTCCTGTTATTCAGTAACTTTCCTTAAAGGAACAAAATGGTATTTATTTATTTATTTAATACATATATATATATTTATGCGCCTGTAAGTACGTATATTTTTCTTCTGCAGGTAGAAGAGAGGAATGGTTTTAATCTATTTTAAACTTCTCAGCTGGCATCCTCCCCAATTATCTCTTTCTTTTTTTTTTCCCCCTTGTTTTCCATTTCACCACTGACAGAAAGAGGAGAGGGAGTGAAACAAATGAAAATACCTACGGATTTCTTAAGAACTAATTTTAACATGAATTCTTCAGAGCAAATTAAAAAGCTAAGTTTTCACAGCCTTGTAATATCCGCAAGCTCCTTCTTTTTATGGCACTCAATAAATCTGCCCTGGAGCATGGGACATCTTGTACCTTACAGTGTTCTGGTCACAAGGGAACTTGGGGGTGAGCCACCTCCACTCATTTTGGTGGCCCTGTGGCCACCATCCTGCTTTTCAACCATATCCTGGGCTGCATCCATGGGCAGCAGGAGGAGAGAGGTGTTTCTGCTCTGTTCTGGTGAGACCCCCACCTGGAGTCACTGCTTCCAGCTCTGGAGACTCAACACAAGGACATGAGGCTGGTGGAGAGGGGCCAGAGGAGGCCCCCAGGATGATGAGGATCTGGAGCCACCTCTGCTCCTTGGACAGGCTGAGAGAGCTGGGGCTGTTGAGGCTGGAGAAGAGAAGGATCCCAAGGAGATCCTCCAGCAGCTCCCAGTGCCTGAAGGGGCTCCAGGAAAGCTGGGGAGGGGCTGTTTGCCAGGACATGGAGACACAGGACAAGGGGCAGTGGTTTGAAACTAGAGCAGGGCAAGGTTAGTTGGAACATGAGGAAGAAGTTCTTGCACATGAGGACTGGGAGACACTAGCCCAGGTTGCCCAGAGAGGTGGTGGAGGCTCCATCAAGCCTGGAGACATCCAAGGCCAGGCTTGCTGAGGATCTGAACAACCTCATCTAGTGCAGGGTGTCCCTGTCACTGCAGAGAGTGACAATTGGTGGCCTTGGAAGTTCCCTCCAAAGCAAACACATTCTGCAATTGCATGAGGCCTCTAGAAAGGAGCCCTGCACAGCTTCAGGGAAGTTGGGGATAGGTGGTGAATGAGACCCAGACAGGGGCTGAAGAAACCAATCCATCATCTTCATTTGGACAGGAAAGAAAATACAACATTATCTTCCTCTTGGAGAGGGAGCCTTGTGGCAGCTTCTCACAGTGTGGTGCTTTTGTTCCTGGTTTATTTTTGTTTGTTTTATTTCCGCCCCCACCCACACGCACCCCCAGGGCTGGAGTTTTGCTGGGAACTGGCTGGTGTTTCTCTGGCAGAGCCCCCCCTCCTCTAACTCAGGGCTTTGCTTCTGACGGGCTGTGGGGCTGTCACTGCTTCACTTGGGTGTTTAATCATGCTCCAGAGCTTTCTACCACTTTGTGTACACTGCCATGGGAAACATTCTGTCTTCATTAAAAAAAAGAATCCAGGGAAAGAAAAAAAAGTAAAAAGTCCCCCCTAAGCTCAGGGTCACGAAGATGATGAGAGGGCTGGAGCAGCTTCCTTCTGACTTGGGGTTGTTGAGCCTGGAGAAGAGAAGGCTCAAGGGGAGACCTCAGAATAGCTTCTCAGTACCTGAAGGGAGCTACAGAAAGGCTGGGGTGGGACTTTTTAATAGGATCTGTGATGGCAGGACTAGGAAGAATGGATGCAGATTGGAAGAGGGGAGATTTAGGCTGGAGAGAAGAAAGAGGTTCTTTGCTGTGAGAGTGGTGAGACACTGGAAGAGGTTGCCCAGAGAGGCTGTGGATGTCCCCTCAATTCCTGGAGGTGTTTAAGGCCAGGCTGGATGAGGCACTGAACAACCTGGTGTAGTGGGAGGTGTCCCTGCCCATGGCAGGGGTGTTGGAACTCGATGATTTTTAAGGTCTGTTCCAACCCAAACTATTCTAGATTCTGTGTAATTCAGTGCTTTGTTTCTGGGCTTTGTGGCCAGGAGCTGGTATCTACTGGTGTGAGGCATTGCCTACACCTTTGTCTGTGGTACTGGGATGCACAGGTGGGATGCAAAGATCCAGACTCCCCTGTCTTGGAGGGGAAAATTCTGGGCATAAGCAAACGGAAGGTGAAAGTGGATCTTGTCTCTTCTGGACCTAACTTCCAATCTGATCTTCCAAGGAAATTCCTCGAAAATGGAATCCTGGAGCTTTGGAGCTGGATATAGCACTAGAACACCAGCCCCTGGGGTCACACCAGGATGCCTTGGAGGAGCCCTGATGAATATTTCATCTTATCTCCTCTGTCTGAAGAAAAAAATTCCCCCCTGCTGTTTTAATTCCAGCCTTTGCTGATTCTTTTTGTTTTTTTCTCAGGTTAAATTTCCTAGCCCCAGTAAACACAGCAGCAAACCTCTCTCTGCTTAGCTGCTGAAGGGGACTGAAAATTGTCATCTCTCCCAGGGAGGTTTGCTTCTAAATCAAGTTAAGGGAGCAATTTTTTCAGTTAATATTTTTTCTTTGTCTTATGGAATCCAGGTAGGAGACAGCCCTTACTCCTTTTCAACCTGTTGCTGTTCTTTTGAAGAGGAGCAAGGGTAAAGAGGCTGCCACAAGGTTGGGGTGGGGGAAGCAGGGAACGACAGGCTTCAAATCCTAAATACCATTGTGGTTCAGCTGGGATAAAAGGGAACAGTCACCTGTTGAATGAAGCCACACCAGCCCTCCATCCTCTAGAGGCTCCCTTTTTGCTTGGCTGTCTCCTGGAAAGCAGAGGGGCCAGTCCGAGATCTCCCCATTGAGGTTTTGGCCAGAGTTTTAAGAACAAAGCATCCACAGGGAGGTCCCACAGCTTTCAAAAAGTGCCCCCAGAACAGCTCAATTCCAATATTTATTTCTTGATGGGAATGATTTGCACCACAAAAAATCATGCAATACTTTGCCTTTGTAAAATTTCAGGTTTAGGGGTTTTATTTTGTTTTGCTGGTGAGCAATTTGCTCTGTGTGAAGAGCAAGAATCAGAGGTGCACAACATGGACCCAGGGACAGATCCCCTGAAGTCTGGGAGAGAGGCTGGAGGGGAGGATTGGTTTTTGGGATGGGTTTCTCACACACACAGGCACACCCCTAGACTTGCTCACCCCACTGAGTCAGGCCGAGCACAGAGGGCACATTGGAAAAATCAATAAATGCAATTATTATAAAAAATCACCAGCATTCCCAAGGGATGAGGCTGGAAGTGCAGGAGAAGGTTGAGTGTTGACTTCACTCTGTTTGTGGTGCATTTACTCCGTGGTGCATGGAGACCCCTGGGGAAAAGGGAGAGGAGGGGGGGCAGCTGTTGGAAGTTCAGTGATGTCTCCCAAGGGAATAAGCCCTTCCCTACACAGGGAAAAGACTCCCTGTCTCCACCCAAAAAAAAAAAGCATCAAAAAATATCCCCCAGGAAGCATTTTGACAGCCCCAAAGTTGCTCCAATTCCTTTCAAATCCAATGGAAATATTGCTGATCTGTGAAAATCACTGCAAACTCTCCCCCCCACAAGCAGTGGCTGCAGAAGGGGAATCTGGGGAGGCTTTTACCTTTTTTCCAGGATTTGGCCAGGACTAGAGTGTAGGTGTTAGGAGGCTGTCCCCACTGATATTCCCACTGGCAGGGGTAAAGCAGGGAATGCCAGGTGGGATGGGAGTGGAGCAGGGAAGTGCATCAAACTGTTTCCCTTGGCAGGATAATGGGTGACAGCAGTTGTGTGGGAAGACTAATGGAGAAAAGGTTTGATAAAATAGAAGCACCAGCCTGATGGGTTTTTTGGGTTTTTTTTTTGGTGTTTTTTTTTTCTGATGCTTTTTTGCAGTTATATAATTTTAAAATGACATTGATTTTAAAAAAAATGAAACCAAAACAAAAACCAAAAAACTAACACACAACCTAAGTCCAACACTGGGAAACTTGGAACACTCAAGGCTGGATTCTGATCTCACTGCCAGAGGAGAAAGTTTTGATCCCTCCCCATGAACTTCAGCACATCTTCCCTGGAATGGGAAACAGGGTCTGGCCTTGCAGCCTTATTAACAGTCTGTAAAGGCCAGAGGTGCTATGCAGGGAAAAGGAGCTGAGCCATCACTTTCAGGGAAGGGTCTGTGCTTTGCAAACAGCCAGTATTCCTTGGGGTCACTCTGCTGACCAGCACCAGTGCCAACTGGGATGCATGGGGGGGGGTTGGGATGCGCAGGGGGTTTTACACCATGCAGAGATGCAATCCCTGTATTGGGGTTTCTTTCTGGGCACTGACACACAAACCCTCTTGGAAAGCCTCTTCTGCAGTTCCTGGGACAATTTTATCTTCCATCCCAACTGGATCTGGCCTCAAGGCTTGTTTTTAACCTCTAACATGGGTTAAAAACAGGGATGATGGCAAGTGAAGGAGCTGCATCCTTGGGTGGCCAGCAGAGCCTGGAGCTGAATGTGAGATCCTCCTTCCTGCTTCCCCACATCCTGTCTGAGCTCAAGACTGGGTGGCAGCAAGGAGGAAGCTTGGAGAGAACCTCCAGACTGTCACTGAGTTCACAGGGACCTGCTGGAACCCCTCTGTGGGCTGGGAGCTGCCCCTGTGGGTACACAGAAAGGATATTGTGGGTGTCACACTTGCTATAGGATGGGAAGCTGGACACCTCGCTCCCTGCCTCAGTTGCCCTGCCTGGCTCACCTGTAGAGTGGTCTCCAGGTTTCCAGGGTGGAGTAGCACAAAGGACAATTGAACTGGCTCAGATCAAGCCTGGCCTCTCTCCTGGCAAGCTGTCCCCTCTCCCATCCTCTTTAATTAATGCTTCCCTCCAGGCTCCAGCATTTGGCTTATCTGATCGTTGACACTATTTTTTTTTTTTAATTAAAAAAATACTCCTTTCTTCTTTAATATATTCCAAAGGAAGCCAAAACAAAGGTGAAAAGATGGAAAAAGCTCCAAAGAAATGAAACTGCAGCAGGAAGAAGGTTCCTCCAGGAGGGTGATAGGGACTGACTCCACATGGAATCAGAGACGGTGTCAGCATTATTTTCTCTGAAGAAATGTCATCATTGTTTTTTGGGAAGGTTTGAACTGATTCTATTCCCCCTCCAAAAGCAGGTACAGGATAGCTCCGGGTGTATAATAATAAAGCAAAAAGGTGGAGATTCTTGCTCTTTTTGATTTTCCTCTCCAGCACTCCCCACAGACGTTGCACACATGGATATTCACAGTTCCTCTCTCCCACTCCTGGAGATGCTGGATGTGGCGGGTGCAGATGCTGCTTCTCTGAGTGATGGTTAATGGACCGCATGATTCTCCGAGCTGGCGTGTCAATGTTGTGGGTTTTTTCCTTGTTGAGGCTTTTTATTTTTTGTCCTTGGCTTGATATTTCAAAACAATATACCTGAGGGTATAAAAGCTCCACAGGGAATTGAGAAATGCTGTCTGGAAATGCACCTCCTGAAGGCTTCATGATCTCCTCTGCACCCTCCCTTGGAGCAGTCCCCTTGGGTTTCTCCTTGACATCTCTGAGAATATCAGGTTTTAATTCTGCCATTAATCTCATAAATAAGATGCTCCAAGGAAGCAAATTCTCTTGTGCTGACATGCCAGGTTTTAAAGTCTGGGGAGCAAACATGCTCCCATCTTCTCTCCTCCCTTTGGCAGGACCAGTTTCCTGGTACTGAAAGGTGACAGGAGTGAAGGGTCTTCAAATCAGGGAGAAAGAGTAGCTGAAAATCAACAAGTTTGTATCTCATTCTCCATGAAAAGCCTTCTCAAACCTTCTACAAAAGAGAGGAATAGCAGGACTGTTTCTTTTCCTTCCAACCACTCCTACATTCCCTGTTTAGCCCCTGGAGACAGTGACACGTCAGGTCTGTCACACCTCTGAGATGGACAGGCAGGGATGGAGATGAGATATTTCCATGTAGACACTAGAAAACCTTGAATCTTTTCTTCACGGTTGTTGTTTTTCATGACAAAGGAGTGTGTTTTGGTTTTTTTCTCTCATGTTCATTGACACCACATTATGCAGTGAGTTCCCAGGGAACAACTCCCACAATAATTGCACAAGACAAATAATCAGTATTTCCAATTTATTTGCTTCTGCTCTTCCGGATGAAGTAATGCAGCGCTCCTTGGTGATAATTGGAAACACCTGATGCTGACCTTAGGAAACAAAGGAAGAATTCAAAATATTGATCTTAGGGCCAGCTTAAAGGGAATATTGGCATCTTGCATTTGGAAATCGTAGCCTGGCACAGATCGTAAGGCTCTCCACAAGCAGCTTTTGGTCAGCAAAACATAGAATGATTTGAATTAGAAGGGACCCTAAAGATCATCTAGTTCCAACCACCTGCCCTGGGCAGGGACACCTCCCACCAGCCCAGGTTGCTCCAAGTCCCATCCAGCCTGGCCTTGAACCCCTCCAGGGATAGGACTGCCACAGTTTCTCTGGGCCAGAAACTCACCACCCTTGCAACATAGAATATCTTCCTCAGATATCTCTCCTCTTTCAGCTTAAAACTGTTCCTTCTCATCCTCCTGCTACACACCCCTGCAATGAGTCTCCATCCCTCTTTCTTGTAGCTCCCTCCTGAAGCTGCTGGCAATTGGTGCTGGGTGCAGTCCATTCCTTGGCCATCAGACTACCTACCACCACGACTGCAAGTCTAGAGGTTTGATGCCTCCCTGCCAGTCACATTCAGTTAATTTCCCCTTTTTTTCACTCCTCCAGGAAAGTCTATTGTGATACCGTGTTATTGCTTCTTGGTGCTCAGCAAAAGGTTGTTTTGGGTACCAGTCTCACAAGTGCTGGGATCAGGAGAGGTATCCTCTGTGGACATTACAAGCTGGCATTCTTTCTGAGAGCACCCAGGGTCTGAAGTGCACCCAGACACATACAATAGAATTAGTAGATAGGGATAAAAGCCAGCAGAATAGGGCAGTGCTCCACATCAGGTACTGCAAAATATCAGTTCTTAATAGCAAAGACACAGCTCTGGCTTTGACAGACTGACCCCAGGCTGATGGCGATGAGATGAGCAGAGTACATTGAGGAACAATGTTACACACTGTCCTTATTCTTATCCTCTCCTCTAGGGATGTGTTTTTTATCAGAAACAGGATATTGAGCTGACAAGACTCTCAATCTGATTTAATACAGCTCCTCACATACTCTTAAGGTCCAACCCCCAGCTTTCCACTGAGTGAGATGTGCCCCAGTCCAGCAGGTTCCCATCAGGCTTCAGGAAAGCAATTGGATTTCAACTTAATGACAGCCTGGGAAAACCAAAACAAAGCAGCATTTCTGTGCAGGGACCTTCTCTCCTCCCCTAAACCCCAGAAGCAAGACATTCACCAGATGAGAGCAGGGAGTGGCCAGTATGGCTGTGATGGCTCCTGGGCAGAGGACAGGATGCTCGTGACATGCTCGTGCCATCATTGATGTTCTGGATGTTACACTGACTAGAAAGGGATTCCTGAACATAGGGGTAAATGGAGCATTTAGGAATTTTTGGGGTAGGAAGAGGCATCAAAGATCACCCAGTGCCACCCCCAGCCCTGGGCAGGGACCTTCCACCAGCCCAGGTTGCTCCAAGCCCCATCCAACCTGGCCTTGAACCCCTCCAGGGCTGAGGCAGCCACAGCTTCTCTGGGCAACCTGGTCCAGGGACTCACAGCAAAGAATTTATTTCTAATATCTAATCTAAATCTCCCCTCTTTTCACTTTTAAACCATTCCCTCTCATCCTATCACTGTTCATTCTGGCAAATAGCCTTTTTCTATCTTCCTTGCAGGCTGCAGAGAAAGCAAGGATGCTGTGTCTGCCCACTCTGCTGCAGCTGGATCTCCCCACATCAGTCCATTTTGACTTCTCTCACAGCATAAAAGAAACTTCAGAGGTTCCACATGCCTAAAGCTACATGAAGTGGCCTCAGAGCGACCCAAGATGGTCTCATCTCCAGTTGATTTCTCTGGATGAGAACCAGATTCCCCTCTTGCCAGTGTAAATATTATACACCCACACGAGCTGGGTGGTGAAATTCAGATGAACACATGGCTCAGAGCTACTATGGTGAGTAGCAGCTTCCTGCTCTTCAAAGGGACTGAATCACACACAAGAATAACTCAGGGCTTGTATATCCAGGGCTTCTCTGCCCTGGATTCATCCCCATTTCCTGAGAGCTGGGCTTTGTGTACACATGCTGTGCTTGCTTTTATAATTATTATCTCTCTGCTGTCTTGCAAACAAACAGGGTGATAGTCTGAGCAAATTCCCCTGTTTATTATAAAAACAAATATGGCCCTGGTTATGGGCTGAGACCTCCTCATCACTAAGTCAGACAAAGACAACAAATTCAGGATGTTATGTGTGTGCTCAGCAGGTGGGGAGGGTGCTCAGGAGAAAGGTTGATCAGTGAAGATTTGACTTGAAGCATAATCTTTTGAATAAGAGAGGTAGATTCTGGAGAAACACTTGCTGATTCCATCATGCTGGGGAAATCCTTGACACCTTCAAAACACTCAACAAAGGCATTTGGGCTTTCTTCAGCTGCAGCAACTTCCACCTGGAACTGCTCTCCCTGAGCACCACAGAGTATGTCTGGTTGGAAGGGCCCTTCAGAGACCATCCTGCAGTGACATGGACATCCTGCACTACATCAGGTTGCTCAGAGCCTCAGCAAGCCTGGCCTTGGATGTCTTCAGGCTTGACGGGACCTCCACCACCTCTCTGGGCAACCTGGGCCAGTGTCTCCCCACCCTCATGGGGAAAAAAGCAGCAAAAACCAGTTTGGCTGGAAAGCCATCCAGGCATCACTGCAACAAGTTGGGGGTGGAGGTTCAAGACTTTCACTCTGAACCCTGTGTTTTATCAACTTGACCATGGCTTCTAGGGCACAATGAAAGAGTCCTGTATTCCAGCCATTGATACTGCAGGACTTGGTGGAGTCCCAGGGCAAAGTGGTGGAGATGGCATCAGCAAATCCCATGTTGGCACAATAAAGTTGGTGGCCTGAAGAAAGCCAGTGACAAAGCAATCTCTGCAGGAGATGGAACTGGGTCTCTCAGCCACTTTGGTAAAAGCTTGTTTAATTTAATGTACAGGGACTGAATTAAATATTTCTTGGCCTTATTAAAATAAGGATTTACTCCCCATTCTATTATCCATGAGGCTGTACCAGGCAGTTGGAGCATAATTAGCAAGGAATTATTTACAGAAAGGAGAAACTGATGGTAAATTGGAGCAAATAGTGTCTCTGTGCCCTCATGGAGGTGTCCTGGCAGCAGGACATGACCCACAGGGGCAGCACCTTGGCAGAAGAGAAACAATACCTTCAAAGGCAAGCAGGGGAGTAATTTGGAGGAACAGCCAACACACAGACTGTCAGCGTGATTCACTGAGGAATTACAGAGTAATACAGTGTAAACTATTAGGAGGCAATAACCATCAGTCAGGATTGACTTGTCTCCTTTAAAACCGGAGGCTGCCTCCTTTTTATTTGCTCTACATGGAAGTTGGTTGCATGCATGAGAAGAACTCAAGGTGCTGCACTGGTACTGGATCCTTCTCCTCGGGGCTGTGACAGCAGCAAAGATCTGAAGGTGGAGCCCATCCATCGCTTGGGCTGCCATTGCCAAAGGAGGATGGGTGCTGGGAGGGTGCAGGGGGAAACAGGGTGCACTGGGCACTTCTGATAGGACAGAGGGGGATGGGGAGTGGAGAGTTCTTGTGCTTCTGACAGATGAAGACAGGCTGAAGGAGTTGGGGTTGTTCAGCCTGGAGAAGAGAAGGCTCAGAGGGGACCTCATAGTAACTTCTCAGTACCTGAGGGGGTCCTACAGAAAGGCAGGGGAAGGACTTTTTAATATGATATGGGATGGGAGGACTAGAAACAATGGATGTAAATTGGAGGGGCGTAGATTTAGACTTGACATAAGAAAGAAATTCTTTCCAGTGAGGGTGGTGAAGCACTGGAAGAGGTTGCCCAGAGAGTTGTGGATGCCCCCTCTCTGGAGGTGTTCAAGACCAGGCTGGCCAAGGCACTGAGCAGCCTGATCTAGTGGGAGGTGTCCCTGCCTATGGCAGGGGGGTTGGAACTCGATGATCTTTAAGGTCCCTTCCAACCCAAACTATTCTATGATTCTATGATTCTATGAAAGTAGGGTTCAAGGAGGGGTTTCAGCTGACCTTTTTAACAGGGGCATCTGGAACATTCCAAAATGGTTGGTATTTGCTAAGGTTGGGCTGAGCTCATCTATTTTCACTAAAACTGAAGCCAGAAACTAGGGAGGGGCAGCTGAATCCAGCTCCCATCAATTCTGATACTGCAGTTTGTCTTCTTTAAGGTCCCTTCCAACTCAAACTATTCTAAGATTCCATGATAAATTTCATTCTGTTGCAAGAAATTACCAAAATGTCACACTATTTGGTCAATCGGGATACAAAAAGCCCCTTGCTCACCTCTGCTGAGCCAAAAACAAGTAGGAGGCAGTTTAAGAAGATATCCTGAAAGCTGTTTCCAGTGAATGTGTTGACTAGAGACCAGCACTTTGTTGGCTCATAGTGGCAGGTAATGCTTTACAGGTGGTGCAAGGATATTTTGAGTCCCAGACATCCCCTCCAGCAGAGGCTCAGCTGGAAAAAGACTAGGTCAGTGACAAGACTCGCCCCTGCAGCAGCTTGGTGGAGAGCTCTGTGTCAACACTCCATCTATCACTTGCCTGCCTTTGTTAGGGCAAGAGAGAAGCAGTAGGCACAATCGAATCTCACTGCTGATGGGAAGGTGACACAGCAGGAACAGCTGTCCATCAGCTTGAAACTCAATTATACAAGCTACAGCTCTCCTCTGGATTGGTGTAATCGGCTCCTTATACCACCTTATTCACCTTTGGGCTATCATCCTCTGTCCTGCACCTTCATAGAACCCTAGAGTTGGAAAGTACCTTCAAAGGCCACCTAATGCCACCCCTTGCAGTGAGCAGGGACATCCTGCACTACATCAGGTTGCACAGACCCCCAGCAAGCCTGGCCTTGGATGTCTCTAGGGATGAAGCCTCCACCATCTGGGCAACCTGGACCCATGTCTCACAACCCTCAGTGGAAAGAGTTTCTGATTTCACATCTAACCCTGCCCTGTTCTAGTTTCAAACCACTGCTCCTCACCCCGTGGCTCCCTGGCCTGGCAAACAGCCCTTCCCCAGCTTTCCTGTAGCCTCTTCAGACACTTGGGAGGCCACTATGAGGTCTTCCTGGAACCTTCTCCTGCTTTCTAGGTAGTTCTTTAGTTATGAATACACTAAGGAAACATCCCTTTCCCTCAGTGGGTCCCATGGTTCTCCTGATGGATATCAAATTGTTTTCTCATATTGTGGAGCATCCTCTATACAGAAATTAATAGAACTATAGAATTATCCAGGTTGAGAGGGATCTTTCAGATCATTGAGCCCAACCATCGACCAAACTCTGACAAGAACTATCTCTAAACTGTACCTCAAAGCTCAAAGTCTGCCCATCTCTTAAATACTTGCAGGGTGCCTCAAGCAATTCCCTGGGCAGCCTGTTCCAATTGCTTGACAACATGGGTAAAAATTTTTCCTAATACCCATCCTAACCCTCTCTGGCTGTGCTGCTTGCAAGGACCTGGAAAGAAGGAAGTGGCACAAACCTAGGAGAAACCCTACAACCCTCCCAACCTTTGGTTACAAAAGCTTATGGAGTTTGTGAAGGAAAACTGGGGGCTCTGCTCTGCAGTTAGCAGAGGTTCTAAACAGGGGGAAAACTAGACACAGCCCATTCAATTTTTTTCACTCCATCATGTTGTTTCTAGGAATGTGGCTCCAGGCAAGTTTGCAGCTTGTATTCACTGTTGAATTCTTCAGTGGCAGAAGCAATGAGCAATGATTTTTTGTTCTCTGTGCTTCAATACTCATAACATTTCCATTTTTATGGCATTTGATTATGCATTAGACATTTAAGATGCATTCATAATATTAACCTCTGAGAAGAGGCCACTCCTAAACCACCTCTGTTTGCCTAGTTAAAATGCAGCTCTCGCCAGTGTCTGTGCCTCCAGTGGTCTGAGTCAATGAATCAAAGATCTGAAATGCTAAACCAAAACACATATATGTATAAAACCCACAGGAGGATGGAAAAAAGAAAAAAACAAAAAACCCTTCTTTCTTAACAAATGACCTGTGCTGTAACATCAGCCATTCACTCGTTTGTCACCACCGTGCTTCTGCTCAGCTGCACCCAAAGTTGTCATTTGCAAATCTCAATCCAAATTGATGCTTTGTCATCTTGTCACACCACAGGCAGGGGGGAAAGAAGGTGACTCAGTACCACTTGCACCATGCAGCTGTGCTGCCCCTTCCCTGGTGTCCCATGGTCAGGATGGGGGCATGCAGGGGTGATGCACCCAGTGCCCCAATTTATGGGGCTTTTTTTTGAGTTCTGGTAAGAAGAGGAAAGCAACAAGAAGATTTTTATGCAACTAAAAGGTGGGAAAAGATGCAAAAGGTTTTGATCAAGATCCTTGATCAAAGGGGAAGGACTTTTTAATATGATATGGGTTGGGAGGACTAGAAACAATGGATGTAAATTGGAGGGGGGTAGATTTAGACTTGACATAAGAAAGAAATTCATTTACAGTGAGGGTGGTGAAGCACTGGAGCAGTTGTGGATGCCCCCTCTCTGGAGGTGTTCAAGACCAGGCTGGACAAGGCACTGAGCAACCTGATGTGGGAGGTGTCCCTGCCTAGGGCAGGGGGGGTGGAACTCGATGATCTTTGAGGTCCCTTCCAACCCAAACTATTCTATGATTCTATGATTCTTGTGTAAGTCCAACTAAATACTGAGAGTGATCTTTGGTGACAAGTGGTGTCCCTCTGGGTTCCATAATGGGGCCAGTACTGTTTAATGTCTTCATGTACAGTGGGATCAAATGCATCCTCAGCCAGCTTGCAGATGATATCAAGCTGTGTGGTGTAGTCAACACACTGGGAGGAAGGAATGCCAGAGGGACAAGAAATGGACTTATGTAAACCTCATGAAGTTTAAGGAGACCAAATGGACGGTCCTGCCTCTAGGATGGGGGATGAAGGAATGGGGAGCAGCCCTGCCGAGAAGAACTAGAGAGTACTTGTGGATGAGGAGAAACCTCCAGGAAGATCTTATTGCAGCCTTTCAGTATTTCGAGGGACCTTATAAGAAAGATGGGGACAATTAAGTCAGGCCTGTTGTGATAGGACAAGGGGAAATGGCTTTTTTTAAACCAAAAAAGAAAAAAAAGAGAGTAGATATAAATAAGAAAATTTTTGTGCTGATAGTAGTGAAATCCTGCTCCAGGTTTCCCAGAGAGGGCCTCATCCCTCAGTACATTCTGGGTCAGCTTGGATGTGGCTCTGAGCAACCTGATCTAGTTGAAGATGTCCCTGCCTGTGGCGTGGGGGTTGGCCAAGATAGTGTTCAAAGGTCCCTTTCAAACCAAACTATTCTATGATTTTCCTCATCCCCATCCAATGGATGAGCCATGAGGTCGTGTTGACCCACCCTGCTCTCCAGGTTGGTTTGGACTTTCATTAATTTCTTGGTCTCTGCAAGTTTTTATTTTGTTTGTGTTGCAGAAGGAGGTCAGACCTTATGAGAGGATGTTGACCTTTTGGTACCGCCCAGAGGAGAGCTGTGACAGCACAAGGCCCTGAACAGACAGCAGAAGTCAGATGGCTTTGACAGACACAAGGGAGAGAGGGAATATCCATCACATAATAAATCATAAACCAAAACTGTCCTCAAATCAAGAATTAATAACCTCAGCTTCCTCTGAGCCTCTCCCTGCCGCCTCATCTCCCATTATCCATTACAGGGATGAGGATGTCTCTTTGCACAGTATTTCCTAGTGTTTGTGAACTGCTTGACACAAGCACAGTGAGAACTGTAGAAAAACATCAAGCCATGACAATAAGTGTCCTTTTTTCCCCCACATTAATAAGTACAAAAGGCCAGAGAACCAACATGGAGGATGCTGACAGAGCTGGGGCAGTAAAACCACTCTCTGCCTGGCTCTGCCTGGCTCAGGGGGAAATAAAAGCACTTGCATGAGAGGTGAAGGACAGAAATGATGAGTGCAAAGCCTATCTTCTTTTCCCTGGGTTTATATTTCACAGCACAGAGAGCAGCTGAGAGGAGAGGCAGGAGCTCTGTGGCTCCTGTGGTGATGCCAGAGGACCCCGCAGCTGCCCGTACCCCTCTGTTTGTGCAGTTGGCTGAAGGCAGTGCCTTTATCTCCACACACACGTGTTATTTTGTCAGGCTTAATGCATGTACACTATAATTACTTTCAGTTGCTCCTCTCTCTTTTATTGCAATTTGCTTACTAATTATTGTTACAGAATCTTAACTCCGTTGTTACCATTAATCTTAAATTAATTATAAGGTAGTCCATACTAATTTAACACCAGGGTTGTTTGGTTTTTTGTTTTTTTTTCTCTTAATCACATGGTTTTAGGCTTGTTGAGAGTGCTAGAAACAGTCACGTTGTGAAAGCAGCTCTGATCTAGAAAGGGATGTTGCAGAAAACATGACTGCAACCCAGTCTCTCCAGTCTGGAGGATCTGGAACTAAACAGGCTTTATCTGGCACGAGGAAAGAGCCACTTTCTCATCTGCTCCACACAGAGACCACACGTTTCTTTAATTTTTAAGTTTTTGCACATACCTTTCAGATGATCAGCCTCAGGAAGTAAAGACTAAACCCTGCAAGAGTTGTACTTCGACCTCCCAGAGATTCCTTTGCAATTTCCTATCACACTATTAAGCATCATCTTAAATGTGCAGAAACTTCAGTGGACTCTTGAGGTGCTAATGGGAGATAAAAGCCACCCCCTAATGGATACAGCCCAGGGACAGAATATTTACCAAATGTCCCATGAGGAACATTTCTATTCCAAGGAAGCTTTCAGGAGTGGATATTACTGGACAAAGGATTTCTAGGAATGCCTGATTCTGACAGCACTGAAGGCTCAAGCTGTGCCATTGTACTGATTATTTCTCATCTGGGACAACAAGCTTTGGCTGAAACCTTATTTGGTAAAGATGGTGATTTGGTGACACCCAGGTTTTTACCAAATTCATATCAGTCAGGAGTTTTGCTTCAAAAGAAAAATTAATCATACAATGACCCAGCTTGCAAGGGACCTTTCAGACTGAGTCTAACCATCAGCCCAACTCTAACAAGACCATATCCAGCATGGACAAAGCAACACATCCCCACCCATCTCTTAAACATCTCCAGGGATAGTGACTCAATCCTTTCCTGACAAACTAGAGAACTGTTTCAGTGCAAATTTTTTTCCTAATATCCTGATACCAAGGGGGTCTCACAAAGGAGCTCACTGTGCTGCCAGCAGAGGAACTGAGCCGTGGTGACTCAATAACAGGGTATGATGAAGTCTGAGCACTTCCCTCTTTAAATCTTTTCTGGCTCCAGCACAATGTTTTATCATGATGCCCCAATTCAGAGGGTAACTGTATTTCCCCTGGAGTTTTTCCCAAGAGTTATAAATACATCAGAGGAAACATCATGTGTATCATCGACAATATTTTTCTTCTTTCCCCTGTGGTCCTTAGTCTGCCTCTGAAGAACTTGCTGATGATGTCTCAGCATCCTTCTCTAGAAGGTTGCAATAGGGCTCAAGAGAGTTAGACACAAAGCTTAGCTTTTAAAAACGTTCATCCAGACCCTACAGGGGAATGTCTTTGCTCTGTGGAAATACTGTAAGAACCGGGATGCTCACCCCCCTCCTCAGCACAGCCAGCTGGGATCTACCTAGCACTTCATTTAGAGGACACATGGGAGCTGTGAAAATACTGTAACAAGGTGTGCAAGGGAGCCTCGAGCCCAAATACCAGGGCTGTGGGGTTGATAAAGGATGAGGAGCAGCCCATAAATATCCCCCTTGCTATTCCCTGCTGCCAGTGCAGGGAATGCAAATCAACCCCCCCTACCACCTCTTTAATATTGCAGCATAAATGAGGCCAAAGGATGTTGACACCACTTACAGCCAGCTAAAATGTCCCCTCAGGATGGTTTCAATGAGCCTCCTGTCTCTGAGGCTTGGCTTGATACAGCCCTTGTTAAAAGATACTGCCAGAGCATTGTATTTTGGATGCTTAGAAATAAACTGCTGATGGGGCAGAGGGAAGCTGACAGGAGCTGGAGAAGGACTTCTATTAGGGCATGTAGTGATAGGTTGAGGGGTAATGGAACTAAAAGAGAGGAGATTTAGAAGAGATCTCTTTGCTGTGAGTCTGTTGCCCCCCTGGCCCAGGTTGCCCAGAGAAGCTGTGGCTCCTCCAGGACCTGGAGGGGTTCAAAGCCAGGTTGGATGGTGCTTGGAGAAGCTGTGGCTGCCCCAGGACCCGGAGGGGTTCAAGGCCAAGTTGGATGGTGCTTGGAGCAACCTGGGCTGGTGGGAAATGTCCCTGCCCAGGTGAATGGGCTTTAAGTTCCTTTCCAACCCAAACCACTCTATGATTCTATGAGTAGGCAGGGGAGAGGGCAATTCTCCTCTTTGACACATGCTCCTCACTCTAGAAATGTCCTTCTATGCTGCCATTGCTTTCCAGATTTTTTTCTCTGGGTTGAAAGCTCATTTCAGAGCCAATCAACAGAGCAGGCAACATGTCACTAGGGACCTGTGCTCAAGGGAAGACCATCTCCTGCTTCCACATGGCTGTTGGGTGAGGATGGCACCACCACGCCTGGTGGGCAAGGAAATTGCCTTGACCAATTTCCAATTGCTTGGAGAAACCTTCCATGAAGGGCATCTGAATGAGGGGACACAGGAGAGGCTATTCCAGTGCATGCATGAAAAAGTGGACTTTGTGCCTCTTTACTTCACTTTTCTAGGCACATATGCTCCTCAGCATCTATCACTTGGGTGCACATCAGAGTCCAGTGTGCCACAACTTCTGTATGAAAATCCACAGAGAGGTTTGGTGACAAACAAGCACCCTCTTTCAGGGTCTTGGTTTTGAGCTTGGATACTTGCCATCCCCTAGAAACACATTTCAAAACCTACTGTTGTAGTTTCTCTTCATTCCCACTACTACCTGTGTTCATTTCTTAGCCACTGAAAGCACTCTGAGTGTGTTTGTGCCCATCTCTGTGTTGTGCTGTGGTGCGTGGGGGTGTGTTTGACTCAGGCAGTGTCTCTGGATACTATTCTAAGGCAAGCAGTAATAAATAAGTCTAGACCATGCTGAGCTAATTAGAGAGTGCTGCTGACAGCATATTGGACGTCCTCATTTCAAGACAGCCAGAGCTGAGGGCCTTCCATGGCTCATGTCTATAATGGGAATCCACCAGGCCATGAGTCTGGGCTAAAAATAGCCATCATAATTAAAAACAGAAGTCAAGACACAAGCAGAGGTATCACAGGCAGATGTATCTCCTTGTAAATACAATCTTTAAACACCCAATAAGCATTCAGTGTATCACCAAGGAAGAAGAAGTTGGGAGAAGGTCAGTGCTCCTTCTGTTAGTGGTGCAGAAAAGCTGAATGTGGATTTGTTCAATCACTTTGTGGCTCTCATTTATCCATATTATTTATCATACCAAAAAGATGGAGGAAGACTCTTTCTGAGCTGTGTTGCAATAGGATGAGAGGAAACAGTTTTAAATTGAAAGAGAAGAGATTTAGATGAGATCTCAGAATGAAATTCTTCGTTGTGAGGGGGGGTGAGCCCCTGGCCCAGGCTGCCCAGAGATGCTGTGGCTGCCTCATCTCTGGAGGAGTTCCAGGCCAGGTTGGATGGGGCTTGGAGCAACCTGGGCTGGTGGGAGGTGTTTCTGCCCAGGGCAGGGAGTGGCCCTGGATGATCTTTGAGGTCTCCTCTGACACAGCTTGTAGGATGTTTATGGGAAAGGTGTAGGTCAGTGATTTGGCAGCTTTATCAGAAAGGTATTTATAGAAGCATGGAATGGTTTGAGTTGGAAGAGACCTCAAATGCCATCTAGTTACAACCCTCCTGCTCTGGGCAGGGACATCTGCCAATAGTCCAGGTTGGGTAATGGCTAATGGCCCTGTGCTTTAGGCCTCTCAACATAATCTAATCTTTAGGAAAATTGTGGTGGGGAAACCCATTAGAAGAGTTTTCTCTTTTTGAGTAGAGCTACTTGGCTCAACATGAGGCAAGCATTGCACCAGCACATGGGATACAGGCTGCCCATCCATCAGGGACATCCTTATGGCAACAGAAAAGCCTCCATCCACCTCCAAGGGAGTGGGATCAGGGGCTTTCAGGACGCAGTAGACATTCTGTGCCACGCTGCCATCCTCACTGGTGTAGGGATACAGAGAACTATGTTCATCCTTCATCTTGAAACGGCCCCAATCTCCCTGCTGAGGGGACGGGATTCACTTGCTGTTCTTTTCTCCTACCAAGAGGTGGCAACAGGCAGTTCCGTACTGGACAAGGCAAGGAAGAAACCTTCAAGTTTAATTTCCGCCAGTCCGTGGCAGAAATAGTCTCTCCTCTGGGAGCAAAGTTCCTGGGTTGGAAGGGGGAAAGGAAGGGTGCTGCAATAAAAGCAAAAAAGGACACTTGCAAAGAAAAAAATGACATTGACCGTTCCTGCTCCAGCAGGGGGTTGGACCAGATGATCTCTGGAGGTCCCTTCCAATCCCTGACGTTCTGTGATTCTGTGATTTTAAAGAGCAACAGCAAAGCTGCCATTTGCAAAGGGCAAAGTATCTCCAGGGAAAGCTGAGGAGCATTATGGATAGAGGGATAGTTTGGGAGGAGTACAAACTGAGAAGAGTGTTTAATAATGAGAACAGGAATGCTCAATTAAGTGCTTTATAAAAAAGCCTCCCCTAAACAGCTGCAGCTGATCTAGACGTGGTAAAGCCAAAGAGGAAAGCTGGAAGATCAACTCCTCTTTTCCCCTGGGGAATGATACTGACCAAGTGCTGTCATCAGACGTGTGTGTGTGTATGTGCAAACATCTGTTTCCTTTTCATTTAACTTCTGAACCTCAGAGGGTGCATGCAGGTCACGTCAGCACTATCCAGAGCTTAATACAGGAGAAAAAAACCCCAAACAAACAAGAGGTCCACTCCTACCACATGACAGGCAGGGATGGATAAAGCCACCAGATGCTGTGAGAGATGAGGTGATGTGGCAGGAGAGATCTCAGGGGGCGCCTCCATATCTTGCATCCTGAGTCATTGCTCTTTCCAATCAGCTGAGGCCCTTTCTGCTTCATGTCCTGGCTACTACCATAGCCTCTGTGTTGCTGCTGTTCCTGGAGCAGCAGCATGGCATCATCTTCCTGCAGAAAGCCTACCTGTGAGTGGGCCCTGCTGAGGCACATGGGTGCTGAGTGCTCCGGTGAGCACCCTGCCTTTGAGCTCACCCTCAGCTCGAGAGGCATCTCAGAGGAGAGAAGCCTTTCTCTTTCCACCTCCTGACCCTTCCCACTGTAGCTCTGGGTTATAAAAAAGACCCTCATTCTCCAGGAGACGATGTTGACATAAGAGGAGCTTTATGAGACCAGTAATGAATTCCTCATCCCTCTGTAGAAACAGCTTTCACAGTGTGGACTCTGCTTGACAATGACACTCTCATGCTGATGTTTAGAATCACTTCTGCTTCCCCCGGGGAGCACTGAGCTGGGAGGTCACAGCCACCCCACTGAGGTGTCTGACATTTGGGGAAGAAACATAAAGGTGATTTCAATCTGCTTGTAGCTCCAAGGTGCTATTGAAATAGTACAATGTGAAACCACATCTCTTGAAGACTGCAGCTGCTTGGTAATAATTGTTCCAAGCGGTGGCCTCAAGACCTTCAAATTTTAACAAGTTTCTCTCCTTGGGCTAAGCCTATTCTTGCCTGCAGACAGCAGAGATGTGGAGTGGATGCAGGATGCTGGCAGCTGGTGGCATGGGCTGTCACCTCACCCAGTGGAGTCAATGGCTGAGCCCAGCCTTGGAGGACACAACCCAGGGCAGCTCTGGCTCTGCCCACAGTGGCATCTGGGCAAAATGCTGAGTCTACTTTGTGTAGGTTTGTTGGTACAGCCAGAGCTTATGGCTGAGGTTCAGCCACCAAAACTTGGCTGGGGATTCAGCATGGCAAGCACATTCCTTCTGTAAAGGCCAGGGCCTCCAAGAAGTACTCAACCTGTCCAGAAGCAGCCACATGGAAAGAGGAGCTAAATCTCCCTTGGGAGAGTAAATTCTTCAGCTTAGCTGCTTGACTGCCATCAAGTACTGATATTTCAGGTTATTAAAGTCTTAGAGAGGGACCTCCCTTCCAGTTTGAGCTGTATCCAGCATCCCAGCTGCAGCTGTAGCTGCCTTCAGAGAAACCCCAGCTGCCAAGCTCTGTTTGCAAAGGAGAAATACCAGGTATGAGCTGGTTGCCCAAGAGCCAAAACCACTTCAGGGCAACTATGTTGCAAAGCAAAGCTGTGAGACCCCAGATATCCTGGTCTCCCTGTTTTAAAAAAAGCTGAGTTTTTTCTGCCTAGAATCCTGAATTTCTTCCTTCCCTACTTATATTCACCACCCTTCAAATCCCTGAAGCATTCCTAAGAAGGAGCTACCCAAGTACAAATACAGAATAGGAATTTGTCAGGATTTGAGGCCACAGGTGTCCTCACTGGGCAATGACCTGTCCTTCATCACTTGTAGCTGGAGATGATTTGAGAGAAACACCTTTGGCTGTTGGTTACAACATATGAATCCTGCTGGCTGTGGACTCCCTCTGCAGTCCAGATCTGCTCTGGACCAGCAATTGACCTGAGGATCCCAAGTGGGCTGATGACCCTCAGACCAATTCCCAGCTCAATAACCAGGCTCTATATCTCCATCAAAGGTGCCCTCACCCAAATGAGATCTTTTTTATCTGTTGGTGCAGTAAGTGCAGAGATCTGAGAGGGAATTAAGGCATCTTTTTGATCTGCAAAGATATAAAAAACTACTGATCTGTGTTGCTTTTTACTGCTTTTAGTTGTGGGAAACCTCAAGCACCACTGAAGAAGATGCATATGTTTTCCTGATGTGCTTCAGAGCATAATCAAGTGAATTAATTAAACCTCTGCTGAAGGTGATCAAAACCCCCCTACCTCATTTCACACTGACCTCCACAACCTCCATCACCTTTGGCTCAGAGAGTCTTTAAGCTGCAGGTACCAAGGGAGGGAGACATTAGCATTTTTATACACTTGACCTACACGTCCACACTTGCCTTAAACCTCCCCTACAAGGCATTAACTAGAGCTGGGATCCTGGTTTTTGATACATGAAGCTCATTACCCTTCTGTCTGAATCCGATTCATTTGTACTGGAATGGGAAACTGAGGGTAGCTGCAGGGCCAAGGTTAGGGGCTGGTGACTTCTAGATGAAGTCTCATCTCAAACTTCAGGCTTCTTCAGCCCCACCAGCAGGACTCCCATCAGTCCCCTTTTGCTCAGTGTTTTACATTCCCTGGCAGCAGCAACTCCAGCAAATTGTTTATCTCATGCTTTGGTTAGGTGCACCCTTGGTAGAACAATGTAAATAATTGATTTTTTTTTTTTTCCTTCACTAGCAATTTCAAGCAAACAAACCAGCAAATAAAAAAATTACTCGTGGTCAACTTGAAGTTCAAATCCTTGAAAATTTTTTTTGTTGATTTAGAAGTTGGAAAAAAGAAACTTTGGGTTAAGCATTTTGTTCGCCTTAATAGATTCCATTTTGAAGCCAAGCATTTGCTTTAATAACAGTGTAAAATACAACTTAAGGAGGTTTCTTACCGAACACTGTTTATTTGCTGTATTTTTGCTCTTTCTGTTGTTTTCTCTGTGTCTGTCACAGGCAATTCAGCAAGGTTGAAATCCATCCAGGGAACATTTTGCTGCTTCTGAATGTCTACTCTTCCTAAAACAAAAAGGTTGGCAAAATATCTCACCCAGGTGAAGCTGTAGCTCTTGAAGAACCTTTGCTTTTATGTTTTAGAATCATCTTTATCTCAATAGACTTGGGATGTATTAAATGGAATGGTTTTACCTGTGAGCAAAGGAGGTGAAACCTACCCTGGGCAGAAAGCCAGGCCAGGAGCTATTTGTGGATGAGCTGGGACAGAAGTAATGGGACACCTCGTTTTCCTCTTGCAGGAAAGGCCTTAGAGGGCAATTCCAAGACTTTGTGCAGCTTCAGTTTCACCAAAAGGACTCCCGAAGGACCTGAATAGAACCATTTCCTTCAACAGTGCTGCAAAAATGAATCTAATACCCAAATCCTTATGATCTATCTGGTCCCTGTAATCTCCATATCTTAGTTTTAGGGGTGGAAAGTATGACTTATAAAATGATGGGTGCAATCCTTCCACTCTTTCCCCACTTGGGAGGGTCCTGGTGAAGGTCACCGGTGGAGCTGATGACTGAACCCAAGAGTCCTGACTCATTACAAGTTTCTGAGCAGTAATGGTTACTATGACATCCAAGTTACATCAGCCTTTGCTCCTAAGCACTAGATATAAATCTTCCCAACAGGGACAAATAGCAGACATTAGAAGAAAGAGAAAATTCAGATGTAAGGGAGCAGCCAACAGCTTAAAATCAACTAAAATCCTCCATCTTTTCATGTTTGCAGTTCCCCGCTGAGCCGTTGTAAGCCCAGAACAAGGAGATCCTACCAAAGCCTTTGGAGATCCCTCAGCCAGCACTACGTGGGCAGCAAAGTCACCACTCCACGCAATCACTTCTGAACTCTGCACAACTAATTGCATTTCAGATTAATGAGTCTTTCACTAAAGAGCTAATTGCATAATGAGAACCTTCTAGTTCACTTTCAACCACTGAAGCGTCACCAAATTAACCAAGCGATGCGCACACCAAGCACAACCTGTGGTGGGGCTGATTTGCATACGATAATTACAAGTGTGGTGCTTTCTAAAGTGGTTCATTGCTTCCTCTAACCAAGCATTTGCCTCTCATCCAGCAAATTGTGCTCTTGGACATGCACGTTATGGGGTAATGGTGAGTGGTAAAAGGGCCATTAGCGCCATGTCCAGCCACCTTCCAGCAGGAGCAGCACTGGAACTGTTCCCCACCAGCTGACTGTGTGGGATCATAGAGTCAGAGTTGAAAAGGCCCTTCAAAGGCCATCTAGTCCAACCCCCTGCAGTGACAGGGACATCCTGCACTAGGACAGGTTGCTCAGAGCCTGAGCTAGCCTGGCTTTGGATGTCTCCAGGCTTGATGGGGTCTCCACCACCTCTCTGGGCAACCTGGGTCAGTGTCTCCTCACCCTCATGGGGAAGAACTTCTTCCTCATGTCTCATCTAACCCTGATTTGCTCTACTTTCAAATCACTGACCTTTATCCATCCTATTTCTCCATGTCCTGGCAAACAGCCCCTCCCCACCTTTCCTGCAGACCCTTTGAGGCCACTAGAAGGTCTCCCCAGAGCATTCTCTTTTCCAGGTTGAGACTGCCCTCCCCTTCCTGATAATCTAATGACATCAAGTTCCATTCTCCATGCTGGAAAAGCCTCTTCCTCCTCTCTCTGTCCCCTTTACATTCCTTAAAGGTTTAGTGATTGTGCCCCCGCTCTTAGCAAAGGTTGATGGGGGGAAGAGAGCTAAGGGTGAACTGGGGGTGGGTAAATGCTGCTTGTCAGGGTGTGGGATGGAGCCATGGCTGGGTGAGGAAACAACTGGGAGGAGGGGGTGATACATCACAATGATCCTCTTTTCATGTCTGAGTGTGAGAAAGAGAAACCAAGAGAAAGACCAAAAGGATATGTGTGGTTGTTGCTGCCTTCTAGCCCATCTCCCTTCCCACCTCACCAGGAAAAGCCCAAGATATTAATTTTCTGTGTACAGCAAAATGAGCATTTTGGTTTCAAACTTCCTTTTTTTTAATTTTTTCTTCCAACTTGGCCAGATTTAAATTGCTTTCAGTTGCAAACAATGCAGCTTCCTTGGAAGAAAACTTGTCCTTCAAGGCTGGAAAATCCCTTTATTTTCAAGAAGTATTATCTCAATACTTCTGCATTTTGCTGTAATTCCTGGCATTTATTGAGAACATTGCCCAGCTTATTCATCCTCCCTGAACCAGACAACCCATCACAATCCCCAGATGCTGCCTGTCAGCCCTTCTAGAAAGTGGACCATGAACTGAGGTCCACCAGGAGAACCTGAACTTCTCTCCTGTATCTGGCAGAGCCACTTGTTTCTCTCTGTACCACTAATTCTCTTCTCATTCACTAGTATGTTCTAAGAAGAAAGAAACAAGTCACATTTTTCCAAGGGCCACCAAGGTATTTGTCATTGCATCTCCATGGGCGTTACTTGAGGTCAAGCTAAGCCCAACCATCCCTGTCCCTTTGTTTCTCTCAGCTCTCATTGCCACTGGCAGCACCACAAATCTCTCTCTTGTCCTTCAACATCACAGGCCTTTCCTCATTCCAGAATAATCATTTTGGCTCATCTCAGCCACTCTTCTTCTGGTGCTGCAGCTGATTGATGGTTGTTCCCCTCTTAGTCTGTCTTGCCAGTACAGGGAAGTCATTTTATGTCACACATAAAGAGCTCAGGTTTGTCCCCTGTGCTGTTGTCCCTATTCTAGCTATAAAGTCAAGGACTCCTTGCTTTAAAAAGGAACAAGTTATGAATCTTTTTAGAGGCACTACAACAGCAGAGAGCCTTCCAGTTGACCACTCCATCTCCTCCTCATGACTCAAGGTCTCATCCTGCCCTGCCATAATTTCTCATCTTTACCACACTTTTTTCTGCCTTCCTCCATCTTTCACTGCTAAAGCTCAGACTAAAAGGGCTCTGGTCATTCCCATTTTTGCTCTTCTCATCTCCTTTGCCTGCTCAATTTTCATGACGTGTGACATTGTGTGCAGCCAAGAGAGAGCACTCCAGAGCTTTTCTCTGGTAGCTGGCACAGCAAAGTCCCTCCTCTGTCCCTCTGCCACCTCTGCTGGGATCACCCTATGGCACCAGGATCCTGTCTTGCCATCCCTTCATCATTGTTGTGAGAATGCACTCTCCTTCAAATCAGGACAACTTCTTTGTATCACTATATGTCCTCTCCATCCTGAACTGGTCTAAGAGGAGGGGAGAGGTAAAAGACTGGCCCATTCAGTATCCTTTGGGAAAAAACAAAGAATTTTTGAGGATACAGCTTTTTCTTGAGCTACAAAGGGATACTGTCAGCAGGATAATGAATGGACTTTTCCTACTCTATGATAACATCAATGATGACACTGGGAACAATGGTAGAGAAAGGTGGATTTTATTATCGATAGCTCTACAGATGAAGAGTGACACTCCTGGATAAAAAGTGCATTATAGCTCAATTCTTCTGAGCCAGGAAGCAGATTGCCTTGCACATCCATGTGTTTACATGGGACAAAGGCTCTGTTTTGTATTCAGTATGAAGAAAACAGAATGTTTCCTGTGACCAGACACACACCTGACTGAACCTGTTGGCTGCTGTTGGGGATTGCAGCAATTCTTTGGTTTCTCATTAGTGCTAAATGTTGCAAAGTATGAAGCAGCCACACTCTGCAGACTCTGAGGTTAGAAAAAATCTCACCAAAAAAAAAAAGTCTCACAAAAGCCACAAACAAGAATCCTGTTTCCAAGGTTCAGGGTGTGTTTTGTGTTCAGTCTTGATGAGCTTTGCCTGACATGGGGGTCCTTTATCCTCTTTTTCTCTTGACAAAACAAACATGGTAAAAAATCCCACACCTGGAATGCAAAGCATGTTTTTGCAAGAGGACTAAAGATTGACTTGATTAAACACAGGGTTTTTTCCTTTCTCTCCTCATACAGGAGCCATTTTCCTCCTCTGTTGTTCAGAATTAATGCAGATTGTAGAGTAGCAAAGACGAAGAAATCAGTTCAGCCTCTTTCCAAGCTGGGGTACAACAGTCTCTGTATGTGCACACATATGTGTACATTTGTGTTTATTAACTGGATATAAATACACACATATTAGGGTGCATTTGTGCGTGGTGCCTGCCCACATTTCTGCCTGCTCAGAGTACTCATTAGAATTTACAGCTCAGCCTAATGAAGATGGAGCTCCCCTGGCTGAGCAGGAGCTGAAGAAGAGGAAAAAGGCAAAAGCTACTTGAGTAATTTAGAGTTTTGAGGTGACCAAACACCTCAGAGGACTTACTGCTGCCTCAACATCAACATTGCAGAGTTTTCCCCTTCTCTCACCCCTCAGGGGTCTGGTCCTTCTTTTGGATTCTGACAGTGCTTCTCTCCCTCCTCTGGCTTTAATGCAGCTAGGGTGGGTTTGAAGGATGAAGCTTGTTTTGGGATGGGGATAGGATGGGATGGGATGGCTCAGTCTCGATGGAGGAGGTTTGGTAGTTGGGAGTCTGAGCACCTCTCTGTGTTTTTGTTGATTCTCTCACTGCCTGCCTCTCGCTCTGTCCCAGAGAGGAATTTCCCCTCCTCCTCAGCAAAGCTCCAGCAAGATTAGGAAGAATAAAACCTTTCATTTATTCTTTACAGGCACAGCTTGGCATTCACATGGGAGTTGTTTGTGTCTTTGTATACCTCGAGACAAAACTCAAACACCTTTGGATTTCAGGCAGCTGGAAATCCATGTTTTCAAGAATAACCATCAGGAAAAAAAATCATCTCCTTTCAAGAAAGACTTTATAGGACTGAACTCTTGCTGCCAAAGAATACGTTCACCCTGCAGAGAGCAGTTAAGCCTACAAAGCCCAGAGCCATCTAATACAAGTTGGCTTTTGCAGTTCAGTCAGACTGCAACATTTCCCAGCATGTTGGGGAAACTGAGTCACAGCCCCACAGAAGGGTGTAGACAGAGAGAAAGGGTTGATGTGTGAGCAGAGAAGTTTGGCTGGACATCCCACTGAGGGACAGCCTGATTGAGGGACAGCCAGATCAAAGGACAGCCCAACAGATGGACAACCCAACTGAGGGACAGCCAGTCCAAGGAATAGTTTGATCAAGGGACAGCTCGGTCAAGGGACAGCCTGACTGAGGGACAGCCCAACAGAAGGACAGCCTGACCATAGGACAGCCTGAGTAATGGACAGCCTGATCAAAGTACAGCTCAACCAAAGGACAGTCTAACAAAGTGACAGCCTGACCATGGAAAAACTCACCTCAGCAGAGGGACAGGCTGACTGAAGGACAGCCAAAGGAGCTCACACTACTCAGTTTCCAGCCCTCACAAGGCAACAGAGCACCTTTTCAAAGGAATTCTTTTGTCCATCTACAACTCCACATCTGGCTTTATGCCCCCAAATCCTTCTAAACTGTGTTTTTGAGATGTCCTGGCTTTTCCAGGTTTTAATGTCATGTTTTACCTTTTAAGCTGAGCAGCCTTTGCTGCAGTCAAAGTAAAACAGCTGCCAGGTGAAAGAATAAAACACGGATTTCTGTGAGAGTGAGCAAATGTCATGTTACAATGACAGCTGCCCCTTGGACACAAAACCAGCTTTGGAAATGTGATACAAGGACCAGGTTTCCCAGAGAAGCTGTGGCTGCTCCATCCCTGGAGGGGTTCAAGGACTTGGAACAACCTGGGCTGGTGGGAGATGCCCTTGTCCAGGGTAGGGGATGGCACTGGATGTGCTTCTCTAATTCTGTGATTTATGTCATCGCTGTTGTCCTTAGTGGAGGCTGGAGAGGTCTCAGCAAAATGCACTACATGCTGATTTCTGTGGGATCCTACTGACCTCCAAAGAGGCCAAGCTGGGGCAAGCTGGTGAAAATTCACCCCTGGATTATCTCTCCAGCTCCTCAAATCTCCTCAACAGGTCGACACCTTGCAATAATCTTGAGGAGGAAAAATCAAGCTAAAATTCTTATAATGTCCACCAGTTATTATTACTGTTCTCTCCTTGACCCCTCTCCTCACTCAGGCTTCCAGGAGTGTTCAAAGCATGTTAATGCTCAAAGCAGCTTTCTATTACACTAGGCAGAAGAGGAATAGGAAAGTCATCAAATCTCTGTCATGGAAAAATGATTTCTTTTTATTAGCTCACTCTACCTTGTCAGGAGATTCAACTTAGAAAAGCAGAAGAGTGTATGGAAGTAGATATCTTCTTCAATGCAGTTTTTAATGTAGCTTATCTCTTCTCTCTCCAAGAGGAAGGCCTGGAAATAAAAACTCTGGGCAGGCATGAAGGCCAGGGATGCTTATTGTTGTCTTCTCTTTTCATCAAGCACTTTCTTAAGTTTTTTTCTCTCCCTCTTTGCTAATAAATTAATCTCTCTTCTCCCTTTATTATAACAATGAAAAATGTTTGAGAAAGCCAGTAGCTCTGGTGGGTCACTGCATCCATCACTGGGATTTCTCCACCCAAGGCAGGTTGGGTGGCTCAGCTGAGCTCTCTGGTGGCATCATGGATGGCACTTTCCTCACTGCCAAACCTTTCTGTGATCCTAAACCCTTCTCCACAGGGGGAAGCTGAAAGTCACTGAAAGTTAACAGCCCCTTAGGAAACAGACAGCAGCCCCTGTGGATGGTCAGACATTGGAAATACAGACATTTTCCAATGTATTAAAGGTTTCATTGGAAAAATTAGAGAGATGGAAGGGCTGAAAGTTATCTTCCTTCTCATGCTGTTTGCTTATCAGGAGTCATGCAGTTACAGAGTGTAGCCACCACACAAATTGCCTTCAGTGGCAGCTGCAGCTGAAACCTCGCCACATCTCACTCCTGCCCCAGAGCAAGAGCTTCTCCACATCCTCCCCATGGTTTCTGCCCCTGCAAGCTGCTGCCTCTGCTTCTGTAAAGCTTGTTTCTCTGTCTCACTGTCCCTTGGTGTGAAGTGTAAGTGGAGCACAGACAAGTGGTGACAAGGCTCACAGGGACAGGGCTGAACCCATGCTGTGGCTCTGCAGGGAGCTCAGCACAAGGTAACATTTCTCTGAGAGATCCAAATGGGAGTAGGCTCTAATGGGATTAATCATCACTGTCTAAGCAGACACAATTCACCAGCACATACTTTTCTATAATAAGAAATATTGTTTATTGAAATGATAAACTTCCATCTGCATCAGCAGTGGTAGTGATGCTGGAAAGGCAGGAGCTTCTTCATCAGAAGGTAACACCAAGACTTGGAATTAAGGGGGAAAAGGAACATTTTAAGGTAGGTGAAGTTATCCACCAGCCCTGAAATGAGGCATGGTATTCCAGTGACTGCCCCAGCCACAAGGAATGTTTCTCCATGTAGGACTTGAGCATATTTTTTAAAAGAACTAACATATTCCTACTTGAAAAGAAAGCCCAAGTTCTGCATTTAGTGGATCTTCATTTCTTGATGAAGAAGAGATCACTCAAATTCCCCTCAGCAGCAGTTTCCAGGGCACCAGTCCCTGGCACTGGGACTGCAGATGTGCTGCTCACTCTGTACCCGCTCCTTCTTGGCACCTCAAGTAATAGAGTTTCTGTGGTTTCCTGTGAGAAATTAATCTATGGAAATACAGTTCACTGACAAGTAATTCTCCCTGGATATGGTGAAGACGCTCCCTTTCTTAGCATTATTGCATTATCCCTAGTTAGAGATCCTTGAATTAGTTTTCCTTTCCCTCCTTAGACTGCACAGACTTTGCATACTTATTAAAAAATTAGTGTTGTAATTTAGCTGTAACTGAACGTGTCCCTTAAGCATTGGACTCCATTTCTATGTTGGTGGTTTCTTTCTTTGTTGTGTTTTTTTGGGGGGGGGGGTTGTTGTTGGTTGTTGTTTTTTTTAAATTTAGTTAATCAACACTTACTATGGTTTTCAGGACTGCAGAAGCCAGGTGCAAACAGTATTACCCCAGGCATCTTCTGGGGGTTAATTCGAACCATAGAATGCAGTGAGTTGGAAGAGACCTTCAAAAGCCATCTAGTCCTTCAGGGATCATCCAATACCACCTCCTGCAGTGACAGGGACATCCTGCTCTACATCAGGTTGCTCAGAGCCTCAGCAAGCCTGGCCTTGGATGTCTCCAGGCATTGATGGGGCCTCCACCACCTCTCTGGGCAACCTGGGCCAGTGTCTCCCCACCCTCACGGGGAAGAACTTCTTCCTCATGTCTCATCTAACCCTGCNGAGATCTCCCCGCAGCCTTCTCTTCTCCAGCTCTCTCAGCCTGCCCAAGGGGCAGAGGGGATTCAGCCCTTGGAACATTCTCGTGGCCTCCTGTGGTCACACTCCAATGTCTATGTCTTGAGGATAATAATTTCTGTTGCCCTGGTTTGAAGACAAGGGATGGTGTGGTTTGAGATGGAGATGAGGTTACCTTCCAGCCATCTCAGCATTGGCAACATCAGCACCAACATGCAAAATGGAAGAGGGGAGATTTAGGCAGGAGATAAGAAAGAAGTTCTTTGCTGCAAGGATGATGAGACACTGGAAGAGGTTGCCCAGAGAGGTTGTGGATGCCCCCTCAATCCCTACAGGTATTTAAGGCCAGGCTGGATGAGGCACTGAACAACCTGGTGTAGTGGGAGGTGTCCCTGCCCATGACAGGATGGTTGGAACTAGATGATCTTTAAGGTCCATTCCAACCCTAACCATTCTATGATTCTATGATTTCCTATAACCTCCTGTAAAACCTCCTCTCTTCCAAAAATAAACTGCTGAAATTGTCATTGTACTGCTGGTATTTAAAAATAATATAAAATATAATCCCATGCCAATATAGCCCTGCTTAAATAAAAGAGTTAGTAATTACTACAACTCAGAGCTTTTTAGGGCTGAAAATATGTCACATTTCAGAGCTGTTACCCATTCGAACCCTCAGGAATGTTGGAAACGCCCTGAGGGGAACCCAGTCTGTTATGCACATACTATTCAAATATATTTTTATATGAGCAGATTGTGGTTTTGTTTATTTGGAGCTTTTTCTCCCTTGCATATGCTTTACTATTTTGGGTTCGTCGATGAAATATTGTTGCCTCTAGAGTTTGGCTACTGCATCTTTGTTACCTCTGCTAAGTGTACATGTTTCAGGAGTGTTATGAAATAGGAGAGGATTCAGTTCATGAGGGGAAGAGGTGGTAGTCACATTTCTCAGAGTTAGTTACTGAGGAACACTGTATTGAGAGGGACCATCTGTATCCTTAACTCTAATTTCTTCTATTATTTCAGCCCTAGGTGCAACTGATATTTGGTCTGAGGAATTTATTGATCACAAACTCCCCTCCGTGAATTTTAACTTTAAACTTTCAGTAGAAGATGAGAGGGAATGGATTTAAAATTGAAAGAGGAGAAATTTAGATGAGGTCTGAAGGAGAAATGGCTTGCTGTGAGGGGCTGGTTCAGGCTGCCCAGAGAAGCTGTGGCTGCCCCAGCCCTGGAGAGGTTCATGACCAGGTTGGATGGGGCTTGGAGCAACCTGGGCTGGTGGGAGATCCCTGTCCAAGGCAGGAGGTGGCACTAGGTGGGCTTTGATGTCCCTTCCCACCCAAACCAGTCAGTGATTCTCTAAGACCAAAAGCCAGATCTATAAAATCCCACTGCAGGGGATATTTTGAAAGAAGTGGTTGACTCAGAAATGGGGGCTTTGCCAACCAGTTCTGTTGGACACTAATGGATTGGGATGGCTCCTATCCCTGTGAGTATCTGCCTGTTTCAGAGGATCACAACAAGGAGAGGGATACCAGACTACAGAGTTGCTGTGTGTAGATAACGTGGCATAGGTCACATGATGAAAGACTTAATGAGAATTTAATTAGAAAGAGAAAAAAACTTATCTGAAAAAAAATTGCTTGGTACAGTCACATCAGAGATGGTGTCTGGGACAAAGTCGGGAAAACTCAGGATCCTGGAGGAAGAGGTCAGGATGAGGAGGTTTGGAAAACTTGTTTTTGTCAGGCTTGGAAGGACACAGAATCACAGGACCATGAAATTGTCCAAGCTGGAAGGAAACTTTCAGTTCACCAGTTCCACCCATCAACTCAGTTCTGACCAAAGGCCTCACTAATCTAAATTATATTCCTAAACACTATGGAAAGGTATTTCTGACTTTAGCCCAGGACAGATGTCCTTCTCAAAGTGGTTGCTCTGTTGCATGAGATCACGCTCCTCCTCTCCACAGGCATTTCTTTCATAAATCTCTGCTTTCTGAGCACAGCTTTTCATCTCAGAGGACCTTAATTCTGTCCTGCCTTAGCAGTATCAAAGGTAACTTCATGGAAGGAAGTAAAATAACTCAGGTAGTAAAGTGGTGCTAAAAAGGTAGTCAGTCTCCAGGGACTCTCTACCACAGATATTCCCAATAAAACAAGGACTTGTTTTATAGAAGGATTGAAGACAATTAAAGGAAGAAAACATGTTTAAAAATAAATGCAAGATGGTGCTTGGCTACAGAACTTTTCATAGTAAGTCCTAATTAAATCCGAGTTAAGTCAATTTTGTGGATGTGCCTGTATCTAAAGCAAAACTCTTTTTCATTATGCACCCATCTACACAACCAATAGTGGCATAAAAGCCTTTTGCTCTCACAGCACTTGAAAAGCCTCCTTTGGAAATGGAGCAAACAACAAAACCTGCCAAGAACAGAACAAGAATCGTTCCTACCTGGCAACAAAGCTCCAGTCTCCCAACCATCAGCGTAAGAGGCAGCCACTAACTCATCTAATTACTGCTTTACAAAAATGAGAAATCATTTTTAATGAGAATGCATTTCTCCCTTCTCTCCTACTCTCGTCTGCAAAAGGTCATGATGACACTTTCATGTCTGAGGCTGTCTCAGCTCAGTGAAGCTGGTGCTACCTTAAAAAATTGCCAGAATCACCTCCTTTAGAAATCGCTTCAAGAAAGATTCACAGGACTGAGAAACATGTAGCTGTTGTTGAGTTTCATGAAGAGGCATTATTAAAATCAACTTTTTTTTTTTTAGTTTGTTTTTAATAGCAAATTTGGATTTGGAGACTAATCTTCCAGTGAGATGGATGTCAGCAACCTGCAGGAGCCTCTGACAACTGCTTTCTCTTGTGGGTGAGGGAGTCAAATCATTTCATTGAGCTTCTCCTCTTCTTCTCTTCTCTTCTCTTCTCTTCTCTTCTCTTCTCTTCTCTTCTCTTCTCTTCTCTTCTCTTCTCTTCTCTTCTCTTCTCTTCTCTTCTCTTCTCTTCTCTTCTCTTCTCTTCTCTTCTCTTCTCTTCTCTT
>VZTY01030955.1:80623-179062 GCA_013400935.1 Turnix velox
CTCCTCTCCTCTCCTCTTCTCTCCTCTCCCCTCCTCTCCTCTCCTCTTTCTTCTCCCTTAAAAATGTGGGAACATTTAGCAGCAGATGCCTGCCTTGTCTCTTGTCTTTGTTCTTAGGTTCAGATTGGGTTTTAAAGGGTCTGTTCAGTCATTCCTCTGATTAAAGTTGGGTTTTTTTCCCCAGGAAAATATTCTTTTGAAAAAGCAACACTTGCAAATAGGTCCTTTTCTCAATTTCTCTTAATTTTTATGTCTTATTTTTCCACCACAGGTGGGGAGATTAATAGCTCAGAAGCATCTTCCTACTTATCATTCCTAAAGTCAGACAGCAGATTTTGTGAAGAGCTACCTCAAGAGCTTCCAGAATCTTAGGACCATAGAATAATTAGTGAGAAGGAAAGAACCTTCAAGACCTGGGTGTTGAGCTCAGTTGGGCAGAATCAGACTCCTGACCTGAGGGTCAAAGTTTCAAGTCCCTGTCCAGATGAAGATGCTTGGCAGAGATGAGTTAATGGTTGGATTCAATGACTGAAAGGTCCCTTCAAGCCCTTATTATTCAGTGCCAGCCCCTACCCTGGGCAGTGACATGTCCCTCCATCCCAAATTGCTCCAATCCCCATCCAACCTGGCCTTGAACCACGCCAGGAATGGGGTAGCCACAGCTTCTCTGGGCAGCCTGGGCCAGGGACAGGAAGAGGCTCTGAGGTCTCCCCACAGCCTTCTCTTCTTGAGGCTCAACTCCCCCAACTCCCTCAGCCCCCCCTCCCAGCAGAGGGGCTCCAGCCCTCCCAGCATCTCCAGGGCCTCCTCTGGCTCCAACAGCTCCGTGTCCTTCTGCTGTTGGTGCCCCAGAGCTGGAGGCAGCTGCAGGGGCGTCTCACAGAGGGGCAGAATCCCCTGCCCACATTGTGGGGATGCAGACCAGGGTCTTGAGGAGGTTTCCGATGGGGTGTGTGGAGCTTCTCATCCACCAGTACCCTCAAGTCCTTCTCCTCAAGAGTGCTCTCCAGCCATTCTCCTCCCAGCCTGGATTTGTGCTTGGTCTTATTCCGTATTTTTTTCCTACAAAAATTATGCTCCAATAAGGAATTGATGCTCTGCCTTACTGCTCAGAGCAGATGGAGGATGGTCTCTACCCACATGGAAAGCAAGTATTTGGGTGAGCTCTAGGAGCTCCTTGAGGATCAACTGAAGCAGAAGCTGAATGCTGGAATGTGGCACCAGCAAACACAGCTCCTCACATTAAAGCTGGGAAGAGAAGAGATTTGCTGCTAAGAGAGGATTAATTTTATGAGTCATCAAAATCTCAATTGAGATGCAGGGAAAAGGATTGAAGAGAGAACATTGCAGTGAATGAGATTATAAAGTGAGCAAATCTATCACAAACTCCCTCAAAGGTAGGGAGCATGTTCTTAATTCTTATTTAATGGCACCATTCCTCGTGTCAATAGCTTGGTTAAAGATTAACCAGGGACCTTGTCCATCTGTATAGTGAAAAAGAAGCTGGAAATGCTCTTTAGGGTAAGTCACAGAGAAAAATAAATTATTTTGTGTTTAATTCAATCTGCAACAGTTTTAGAAAAAGAAAATGTTCCCACCTTCTGGAAAACTCTGCAGATAACGAATCACTTCATCTGCAAAATAATCCATCCTGACTTCTGGGAGCTGGGAAAATCTTCTACAGCAGAGGGTTTTTATTCTCCAAAGCAAGAATAACTTCAGCCATACAGAAAAAACCCCAGCCACCGTGTCACTTGTGGCTTGAATCACAAGTGCTGCCATTATTCAAGCCTAAGGCCCTTGGAAGGTCTAAGGCCCTTTCCTGACAAACAAAGCTTGGGGTCTTTCAGCATGAACTTTGGAACTGCTTGATTTATGCTTTGCCAGAGCAGACTCCTTGTGAAAGACACCCTGTCCTCAAGCTGGATTTCCAATATGCCTACACTGAAGACCTCACTTGTGCCTCTACATACGTTTTACCATTTCCTTTCTGTCTCTGCCAGTTCCATTTACTCAAAGCCCTCCAGTACCAGACAGTTTGACTTTGAACCTGTGCCTGTCTATAAGCTTCAGAATGTGGAAAGGAACTCAAGTAAAAACTCCACCTTTTCTAGAGTGAGATCACCTCAAGGTCCTTCCCATGAGACCTTCTGAAGTCTTGATGCCATCTCTCAGTAGATACCATCAGGAAAAGACCCTGAAGCATCCCATCACACAGAAGCAAAAGAGAATTGTGGATAAATCTGGCAGCAAAGAGCTTCATCTCAGCCTCCAATGCCCATGCAGCCTTCCACTATGCTCAAACTTGGGTTCAGAATCTTTCCAGATCATAAAAATCTAAATGTTAGAGGTGGAAAAAACCTGAAAGATCAGTCCACGCCCTCCTATAGGTTAACAAGTTCTTTTTTCCCACCTCATTTTAATATTCTGCAAATCCACCCATTTTGAGAGATAATTCTACAGTCTGGGAGCTTTTTCTTTTGGATGGATGGCTTCCAGCTGGCTCCAACACTGTAAGATCCCACTTGTGGTTTTACAGGTTGAGTACTGTGAGTTAAAAGCACACAAATTATGTCACTGAAGTCCCTGGAAGATCAGAATCTCCAAAAATCATTACTCTTCAGTAAAAAGTTGAGTGATCTATTCTAGAAACACTTTTACATCCCTTGAATGTCTGCAGTCTTCCAGGTAATAGAGTCAAGACCTTGTCTGCATGCCCAGGCTGGATGATGCTCTGGAGGCTGTGCAGCTGATACCCTTCCACATGACAAAAACTGTCCATGTGTGATGATACTGGGCTAGAGATGTCAGCTCCTTAGTGTTTGTGATGAATCCATCCCCAGAAACAGCCAAATACTGGAACTAGGTATGAAACTTGCAGTGTTTATGTGTTGAAAACTGTGTTTCACTGAAGAGCTTTGGGGAAAGGTATCATTATTTGTGACTTGTTGGGGTTTCTTTTCTTCACACCGTTTTGATGGCGTCGAAACGTTATGACAATATCATAATAGAACACTTCAGTTTTGGAATCCTCTTATTTTTCCATGCCATTTTACAAATGGGGAAAGAACACAATTAAGAATAAATATCAGCATCAGCAGGAAATTCTTATATTTCATGAGAACAAATCCTACAACTAAACTGTCTTCAAAAGGAATATTCTAAAATTGGCTTGGTTTTTGCAATTTTTCTCAATATGCATATTATTAATGGTGGGCTTTTTTTTTTCTGGGTTTTTTTTCATTAAATGAAACTGTCTTGGTGTTGTCCTGCTCTGAAGGTTTTGACACACCAGGTTCCTTCTCTCTCAAATCCCCTGACTCCCCTGGGTTCACTGGGATCTGCTTGCACATTTTGGATAGTCACAAGACATCCCTGACCAGTTGTGCTCCATGTTACCTCTTTGCCTTCAGACAACGTAGTTTGAGTTTCACCAGGACTCATCAGTCAATTTGTCACCAAGTGCCTGATTGAGCAATAGGAATCCTCTAAAGAATTCATAACTATTAGCCAGCAGCTGGAAATCAGATGTGATTTTCTTAATATTGGCTATGTAGAAGATGTGGGAATGAATATTTGCAGTGACTGCTGTGAATTCCCTTCTAAATTTGCTGATCCTTCTGGCCTTCCCATTCCCCAGATCTTTGCCACCTACAAAGCCACAGCTGAGGTCATGATCAGCTCAGCCAGCTGTGGCCTTTTAGCACAACCACTTGAAAAAGAGTGGCTACAAGCCAACAGCATTTTGTAGCCTGTGCTTATCATAGAATCATAAAATCATAGTTTGGATTGGAAGGGACCCAGTAGCAACCTCTCTGCCATGGGCAAGGACACCTCCCACTACACCAGGTTGCTCAGTGACTCATCCAGCCTGGCCTTAAACACCTCCAGGGACTGAGGAGGCATCCACAGCCTCTCTGGGCAACCTGTTCCAGTCTTTCACCACCCTTGCAGTAAAGAATTTCTTTCTTCTCTCCAGCCTAAATCTCCCCTCTTCCAATTTGCATCCATTATTCCTAGTCCTTCCATCACATATCCTACTAAAAAGTCCTACCCCAGCCTTTCTGTAGCCCCCTTCAGGTGTTGAGAAGCTCCTATGAGATTCCCCCTGAGCCTTCTCTTCTCCAGGCTCAACAACCCCAACTCCTTCAGCCTGTCCCCAGAAAGGAGGTGTTGCAGCCCTCTCATCATCTTTTTTTGGCAAAATGAAAAGTCTGAATGAGTGGCAGGGCCATTGCAATCCTTTTAGCCACATGACTGTGCTGCTTTCACTTTGAATGCAGAGACCCAGAGAGGAACAGAATTTTTGACACTTCAAACTCAACAGTCTGAAATCAGGGATAAAATGTGGAAGAACTTGGAAACCCTTTTACCCCCTAAAGGGGCTCCAGGAAAGATGGGGAGGGACCCTTGCAGGGGCATGTAGCAATAGGATATAGGGTAAGGGGTAACCCAGGTACACACATCTGCTCAGACCTTTCTTTCTTTACCATTAGCTAGAGAAGGTGAATAAAGTGTCCACTCACATTTCCCCTAGATATTTCCTGCCTCTGGAGCTGTCCCAGCTCTCTGCAAGAAGACAGTTCCAAGCCTAATTTGGTTGTGCCTGGGTTTTACTCTGTCACAGGGTTCTGATTCCTGAAGTGATCTCATCAAAGGCTCTTGATTTAAAGCGTGTAAAATGCATGTAACATCTTGGTGAGCAGAAATTGCCAGACTGCATGCAGGCATTGAGGGCACTTCTACAGCAGCAGAATCACTGAAGTGAACATTTGAGATACTTGTACTTCTCACATGCTGCTCTTCTCAGAGATTTATTCTTGTACTTGTCACAGGAATTGCTGGTTTGTCCCTCAGAGAGGGAGTCAGAGTCTCTCATAGGCTGTGTGCTGTTCTCTGCTTGATGGATGGGAAATATAAAGCCCAAAACTTTCTTAATATAAGAGTTAATCACTTGTGGATTTCCACCTAGGGATGAATTTAGACATTTCAGTATTGGATTTTGTCCCAAATGATGGGAAAGGGAGTTGGAATTGCAGTGTTCTATTTTCCTTTGTGGAACTGAGTATCAAAACGGTTTCGATTTGGAAATGTCAAATGTCACTTATCAGGTGAAATATTTTGTCACTCCTGAAGCTGATGAGAAGGCATCTTTAATTTTCAGCCATGATGGCTTTTATATTTTAACTGATGATCCCTTGCTGGGGTGTGTAGATGAATAAGTGGTTTCTCCAACCACACATTCCCAGGAGACAGCCAAGTCTGCAGTGAGTTGATCTGGTCTTGAGACCTTTGGGTGGTTCATGTAATGGCTGGTGCAAAACCATGGCAGTAACATATGCCCTGTCCTTGGGAGTATGTGCTCCACCTGTGAGCTGGACACAATGCTAATGGGCAAAGGAGTTAATTCTATCCCAGTGGGAGCCTGGATTTGCAGGCTCTTGTGGTTATCTGATAAAACAACTCAGGCACAGAGAGTGGCTTCTAAGCAGCAGGACTTCATGGGGAGCTGATAACACTTTCTTTTGTGGTTAGGAGCATCTGAATGTCACTGGTGTTATCTAGAAGGGAATTATAATGACAACAATTGCATCTAACTGAGACCAAGGAAACACAAAACGATCTTAAAGCACTATTTGTAGCAGGACACTAAGAGGGAAACATCGATAATTTTACTTCCCCTTTCTAATGTGTTTTTCACCAAAAGCCTCTCACAGTTTTTTTTAGTCATTAGCTAAGCAAATCTCACAGCCCTCCTGCAAGTAAGGCATTAAACTATTTTACTTTCTAGCAGTAAGAGAGAGCAGTCAATAAGAGTGGGAATTGACACCCTCCTGCTTAAAGACAAGGGTGCTGTGAAATGACTCTGGAATGTGTGTGAGGAAATGGAGTTCTGCCGTTTTCCTCCAAGAACACATGGAGCCCTTTTTCACTCTCCCTCAGACATCCCCTTTCTCTAGTTATTACTTGACTAGAGTTTGGCCTTTCTAGTGCCAAAATTATCACTGTGGAGGAATCTATTAATGTAAGAGCCCTTGTGGTGTCAGTCGTAGCTGTGTTCTCCAGATGCTCATGACTTAGGGCAGACAGTAGAGTCCTGGAGCATCTGGCCATGTATGTCTGATCTTAGCTCATCTGCTGAGCAACTACCAGAACCTTCTTGGCTGCTTAAACATCCCCAGAGTGGAGAATCATAGAACAGTTTGGGTTGGAAGGGACCTTAAAGATCCCTTTAGTTCCAACCCCTCTGCCATGGGCAGGGACAGAGGAGGTTGCACAGAGCCTCAGGAAGCCTGGCCATGGATATCTCCAGGGATGGGGCCTCCACAACCTCTCTGGGAAGCCTACTCCAGTGTCTCACCACTCTCATGGAGAACACTCAAGTCCTTCCATTTTTCCCCCACTTTGCCTCTAGACAGGTTCCACATACCCCTCTTTTCTCCCATCTCTTGCCCCTACCCCATCCCAACCCTTTTCCAGCCCATTTTCCCCCAAATCCCACACACCTGGGCTCCACTGGAGATTCCTCCCTTCCCCAGCCTCTCCCACCAACTCTCCAATTTAACAGCATTGGGGAAGGGCAGCAGCCACCATTTGCCCTCCCTCCTTCCTCCTCTCTTCCTCCTCTCTTCCTCCTCTCTTCCTCCTCCTCCTCCTGTCTTTGAGCAATCTGATCTAGTGCAGGATTTCCCTGCTCACTGCAGGGGGTTGGGTTAGATGGCCTTGAAAGGGCCCTTCCAACCCAACACACCTCTCTTCCTGCCCAATTTCTGCTCTTCCTATTTTGGTCCATGATTCTATGAACTGAGTTTGTTCCCAAAACATTCTGATTGAGAATGTTCCAAACAAGCTCAAATCTGCCTTTGAAAACAACCCTCATTTCAGGGGCTGAGATTCTCCACCTGCTCCCACAGGTATCATCTCTGACCCCAACCTGAGTGGTTTTGTACAAAAATAATCTGTAAAGGCAGAAATCTGTACAGAAAAATCCAGCTTTGCAATTTTCTTCCCTGTCTCATTAAGCTTAATGATTTATGCCATGTAATTGCCACAAATGGGCAAGAATCCCTGATTCTTAATAATTCTGCGTATGCCAGAAGTAAATTTTTAAATCCTAAGCAAAAATTAAATGACCATAAAATGTGTGTTCACCTCCCAAGAGAAAGCTCTGTTTCAACATGACAGCTTAATTAAAAGCTCAGTAAATTGGTCACAACATCTTGCAATAAACTGTGTCTCTCTCCACAGTGTGCAGAAGGGAGATGGTGCTTCTAAATGTGTTAGAAGTCACTGGAACAATCAAAGGTCCCCATGTCTTTGGTGACATCTGCAGGAGGTAAAATCAGCTAGAACCACTGCTAAGGTGAAGCTGAGGCAGGTGAAGAGCTGAAAAACTGCATTTATATTCCACAATATGCACTCAGTGCAAATTTACATTGCCCAAATTTAACTATGTGGAAAGGCATATAAGAGTTTCAGTGAGTGGTTGTGTCCTCATAGCTTCAGTGGTGAGTGGAACCTGCTCTATATGTTCATCACAGAAAGGTTTCAGTTGGAGGGGACATTAAATGCCACCTGGTTCCAACTCCTCTGCACCTTTTCTTACAATTCCCGTTCTACTATTGATGCACAAGTGAGAAGAATTTATTGATAACACTGTGTTTAACTAAGAGGCAGAGAATATTTAATTAACAACTGTGTTTGTGGGTTCCCATATTGAAAGGCTTCTGTGGTACCTCTGGATCCTCACTACTAGTAACTTATCAGTACCTGTGGGGGTCCTACATAAAGGCAGGGGAAGGAATTTTTAACATAATATCAGATGGGAGGACTAGAAAGAATGGGTGTAAATTGGAGGGGGGTAGGTTTAGACTTGACATAAGAAAGAAATTCTTTACAGTGAGGGTGGTGAAGCACTGGAACAGGTTACCCAGAGAAGTTGTGGATGCCCCCTCTCTGGAGGTGTTCAAGACCAGGCTGGACAAGGCACTGAGCAGCCTGATGTAGTGGGAGGTGTCCCTGCCTATGGTAGGGGGGTTGGAACTCGATGATCTTTAAGATCCCTTCCAACCCAAACTATTCTATGATTCTACTCCAGCATGGTTCCAGTCAGAGAATTTTTTTCCTCTATTGAGACTACCAGTCCGTAAAAATATGAAGTTTCCTACAAAAGCTGACTGTCTGGAAAGAAGCTGTTTGGCTAAGATTGTATGAATCACATACAATGATGTCAGGATTGGTTTGCAAATATTTTTACAAAACAAAAATGCCTCTGAGTTCATAATGGCTGTTTTTTAAAATAAGGAATTTGACTGGCACTATATGTTTCATCTATTGGACATAAAATGCATTTACTGTAATAAAACAAAAATATAAATGTTAAATATACTTTTTTTTTTCTTTCCCCAATGTGTGGATTTGCACTTAAGAATTCCTCTCAGCTGCTGGCACGGTGATTGATACCAGCTTTGTTGACAGCATCACTAACACTAGTTCAGTGTCAGGCAAATTTGCTTTGGAGTAGATTTGCCTCAAACAAATATACTTTAGAGTCTATTAAAAATTGTGTGTGAATTTGGGTTTGAAGCCTTCAGCAATTTCAGCAGCTCCAGAGCTTGTAGAAAGATGGACTGTAGCATCTGTTGGCTTGTAGCTCCTAAAGCTTGGGGCTGGGAGGAGGCAACTGAGAAAAGGATTTTCATCCAGCTGGCGACCACTGCTGGAGATGGAGTGCTGATTTTGTACAGCTCATTTCTTAGACTGGAGAGACTGGACTTCACCCATGCAGAATTCAATGAGAATTATCAGAGCAGCTAGCCTTCCTCCATTCCACCAGCATCAACACAAGCCCACCCTGACATTCATTTCTGACACAAGTTGGGGAGATACTGACATCATATTCCTGTTGAAAGTCTTCATTTAGTGACAGGCTGAGAGGGTTGAGGCTGTTCAGCTTGGAGAAGGCTCCAGAAAAACATTATAGAGGCTTGTAAGAGTGAATCATAGAATCATAGAGTTGGAAGAGACCTTCAGGGATCATCCAATACCACCTCCTGCAGTGACAGGGACATCCTGCTCTACATCAGGTTGCTCAGAGCCTCAGCAAGCCTGGCCTTGGATGTCTCCAGGCATTGATGGGGCCTCCACCACCTCTCTGGGCAGCCTGGGCCAGTGTCTCCCCACCCTCATGTGCAAGAACTTTCTCATGTTTAACCTAACCCTGCCCTGCTCTAGTTTCAAACCCCTGTCCCTTGCCCTGGCAAACAGCCCCTCCTGGACCTCCTTCAGGCACTGGCAGATCTCTTTGGGATCCTTCTCTTCTCCAGCCTCAACAGCCCTAGCTCTCTTGGCCTGCCCAAGCAGCAGAGGGACTCCAGCCCCCTGGTGATCCTTGTGAAGGACTGCCTCATGCCCCAGAGGCTCTAGGGAAGCCTGTCTAGAAATCCCCGATCTTCACTTTGCCCTGAACCTCTGGAATCAAAAAAGGTGGCTGTGCTGTATGAGAGTGAGATACTAATTAGCTAATAATCTCTAGTAGTCAAAGGAAAATGAATATGACTCTCAGTCATTAAGATGGTTTGGAAAGCCTTTCTTTAGTGAATAAAGCAGATTAAAAATTATTTCACGATCCATCATGGTGTATGGTTTCTATGGCATAAAAGAGGAATTATCAGCAATCATAAAGCACACAATGACTATCATTAGCCTCGTCGTTAACCGCAGGAGCCACTGAATCATGCTGTGACTGCAAATAAAGAACAACCAGCTTGTACTGTCTCTCCCTGGTGGTTTGCTTTGTCCAGCCTGGGGAACCACATTTCACAGCAGCTTCCTTTGAGGAGTGATGGTGGAACAGGATTCCTTCCATGCATGAAGTCCTTGCAGGGGTAGCTGCAGAGCAGTTTTGAGTACTTGTGCTTGAGCAGGAGTCTCACAAGGAGGGCTGTGCCACCACTCCAAACCTAAAGCTTCACAAGTCATAGAATCAGAGAATGGGTCGGAAGAGACCTTAAAGATCATTTACTAGAGCAGCTTGTGTTTTGGTTAGACATTAGTTCTTCACCATGAGGGTGGTGAGACACTGGCCCAGGTTGCCCAGAGAGGTGGTGGGGGCCCCATCAAGCTCAAAGACATCCAAGGCTCTGAGCAACCTGATCTAGTACAGGATGTCCCTGTCACTGCAGGGAGGTTGGCTTAGGTGGCCTTTGAAAGTCCTTTCCAACTCTATGATTCTATGATCATCCAGTTCCAATGTCCCTGCCCTGGACAGGGACACCTCCAGCCATCCCAGGTTGCTCCAAGCTCCATCCAACCTGGCCTTGAACCCCTCCAGGGCTGGGGCAGCCACAGCTTCTCTGGGCAGCTTGGGCCAGGGGCTCACTGAGTAAAAATGGGCTTCTTCCTTGTGAGCCTCTCAGCTCTATTCATGCCAGACAGCTACAACACAGGTTCCCCACCTCCAGTGTGCATCAAAGCTCATGAAGGAACCTGACAGCATTCCAGGCTCTGCAGCCTACTGTCTTTGATAACTCAAAACCAAGAACCACCAATGAAAGTGTTTCATTTTACACTGAATACCAGAAATGTATCAAGAAAAGAAAAAAAAAAAAAAAAAAAAAAGGAAGAAAAAAAAGAAAGGTCAATTTTTCTTCCAAAAATATCTCAGGTGACACTGGTCCCCTCTGCTGTCTGGCAACATCTGTCACCTGACATTCAGGAAGCTCCAAGCAGAGTAAGATCTTTCTGCAAAGAGTGGTCAGTTTGAATAAATCACTCCTTATCCTGAATCAGGGCAGCTGCAGGAGCAGTAAACAACCAGAGAGAACAATCCTGCTCTCTGCTGATAATAAAATATCCAGGCTTGGTGGGCTCTGACAGCTGCAGCTGAAACAACTTAGAAATACATCCTATAAACTCAACAGTTTGGTCTAAAGACACCTCAAGCAGAGGCAAAGGGATAACTCCAGTTGTTGGGTGGCTCTTGACTCTTACAAGTTGATAAATATTGCTGAAGTGTCACAAAATCCCAGACTTGCTGTGGTTGGAAGGGCCATTTGGAGATCCACCAGTCCAACCCCTGCCAGAGCAGGGTCACCCAGAGCAGGTTGCACAGGAATGTGTCCAGTGGGGTTTGAACATCAAGAGACCTTACCACCTCTGGGCAGCCTGTGCCAGGGCTCTGCCACCCTCACAGCAAAGAATTTCCTCTTCATGTTAAGATGGAACTTCATATGTTCAAGTTTCTGTCTGTTACCTCTTATTCTTTCACTGGGCACCACAGGAAAATTACTGGTCTCATCCTCCTGATACCTCCCTTTTTCAGTATTTGTGAGCATTGATGAGATCCTCCTCAGCCTTCTTTTCTCCAGAGAGAAAAGCATCCTCAGCCTTTCATTTTAAGTGGGGTGTTCTAGACCCCTTATCATTCCCATGGTCCTTTGATGTCCCCTTTCCAGCAGTTCCCTGTCCTTCCAGAACTGGGGAACCCAGAGCTGGACACAAATGTCTCAATGTCACAACTACCCTGGGAATACCTCCATGGTGGGTTTTAGCAGCACAACTTCTAGGAATGCCTTCCAGGAGCCACCCAGCTGCAGATGGTGCTTACCTCTTGTAATGTAGCTATAAATCACCTGGGGCTGGCCACTTCAGTGCTCATATCTGCTCTTCCCCAGCTTCTACTGGGAGGGAGGGCTGGTTCCCACATGACTGGTTGCACCTCACTAAGCTATTTTTGTTACCCAGGGAGTTCCCTGATCAGAGACTTGCTAAAAATGCAGCAGGGCTAGACAACAGATGCACTGTACAAGTCCTCACTCAAACTGGCACCTTCCAGAGTCTAATTTAGTACTAAATCTTGAACTGAGAGGCAAATCCTAATCAGCATGGAAAAACCCATGGATAGGTCCAGCGAACACTTTACCTAATGTATATAGCTGACAGATCTGAAGAAAGTATTGCAAATATCTCAAGGTCAGAAGTGCTTTTCTGCAGCCTTTATTTTCTTTTATTAGGTCTTTCAGTGGTGTTAAGATGTGTACTAGAGAGCCTTTTATGCAGGAACTAGCAAAATTTTAAGTCCAGACTTTTTCTGTTACTTCAACTCTAATGAATTCTCCAGAGTGGAAAGCAGGTTAGCCTGCTGCTCCCTTACAAACAAAATAAACCCCAAAGTCATCATTATGCAAATAAAAGGGGAAAAGAGCAATTAAGCTGTGTTAAAGAGAGGACAGTCTTGCAGGCCAAGTCTTGGAAGAAGAGTCAGGAGCTTGAAAAAGAGCCACAGTCACCTCTGCAATGGTGCAATGAGGGAGGGATTTCAGCTGGGACAGTGATGGAGAAGGAGGTTCAGGTGCTGGTTCCTGAGATACTGAACACCTGAGTGACAGCTCTGAGGTGGCTCCAGAACACATGACATGTGCAAGGCTTCGTATCAGCCCCTGAGACAAGAACTCGTGGTTTGCAGCTTGTTTGCAAAAATTAGATTATTTTCACAGATCAGTTCAAAAGTCAGGGCAATTCACAGAATCACAGAATGGTTTGGGTTGGAAGAGAACTCAAAAACAACAGGTTCTAACCCCCTGCCCTGGGCAGGGACCTCCCACCTGCCCAGGCTGCTCCAAGCCTCATCCAACTTGGCCTTGAACCCCTCCAGGGCTGGGGCAGCCACAGCTTCTCTGGGCAGCCTGGGCAAGATTTTCCTCTTCATCTTTCTGGCAGGCTTCTCCAGGATTCCTTTAGGTAAAGTAAAGTCTTCAAGTCCCCTGATACAAAGTTGCCCAACTCATTTGAAACACCATTTCTCTGCATTAACGGCTCAGATAAGAATGTCATTTGCATAGGGCACCACATGGTGCCTTCTGCATCTTGCCTCATACAGTGGATCTTGGGATCTGATGAAAGTCTTGAAATGGAAAACTCTGGTGATGCTCAGCAATTTGCATTCCTAGGAGAACATTTTACTCCTGACAAGAGAGGACAACTGCCGTGAATCGGGGCCCCTGAGTGGGCCACCAGGATGCAGAGGCTGGCAGGGGTGTCCCATGGAATCACAGAATGTCCCAGACTGGAAGTGTCCTTTCAGATCATTGAGTCTGACCATCAACCTGTCTCTGACAAGAACCTTTGCTAAACCATAGCCCATGAGCACAACACAGCACCACCAGTTCAGCAGTAATAAAGATTAAAGGAAGGAGACTGGCAACTGCTCTGAGTCTGTTTGGGAGCTTCCTTTTACCTTTTGCATTCTTTCTGGGGGCTAAATCTCCCTTCCTGAACCTTAAAGACCAGACTTTCAAAGGTATTCTTGTTTGAAGATCTGGCCCCAAGCTACTGGGGGGTGAGAGAGGAAAACGTGTTCCTTCTTCAGGGGACAGAAATAAAAAATAAGACATCACCTTGTGTTTGTTCCACTCTCGTGAGCAGAAGAATGGAGTGTTGTCTCTGGAAGCAGAAGCATGGAAGGAGGGAGGGCCATGCTGGGCACAAGGCTGGGAAGGAAGGAGTGGGATATGGAGGGATGGTTAGAGATCTGATAGTGCTGACAGCATGGCCCCAGCCCAGCTCTGACATGGGAGAGAGGATTTTATCCAGCTTGAACACATTGCCTGCAGCCTCCCTGCAGATCAGGCGAATTAGTGGCTGGAAATCAAACCTCTGCTCATGCAAAAGAGCAGGAATATTTCTCTCCTGGAAGGGAAAGCAACTGCTGTGTGTCATTTGCATGGAGGGCTGCTGGTAGGCAGGCATGCAGAGAAGAGCAAATAAATAATCCCTTTCCCAGATGCAGAGATATTTCTCCCTACTGCATGTGAGAGCCGAGCCCCCCTGACTCCCACTCCAGTGGCTGGAACACAGTGAAAAAGAAAAATCTAGAAATACCAGCTCCCTCCCATCAATCTGATGGGCTCAAAACAAACCAGGATTAAGCTACGTTACTCTTCAAAGAGAAGTTCTATATACTGAGATGTTCAAGAGCTTCACCACTTTCTGCTCTGTTGAGGCTATGCCTTCTGGAGCAATAGGACCACAGAAGACCTTTCCACACCCTAATGATCCCAGAAAGGCTGCCTCCAGCAAAAGAAGACTCTCAAAGTGTTTCTTAGTTCATCTGAAGGAGACCTAATCCCTGGCCACGAACACAACCTGCCACACAGAGGCCTGAGCAGCACCATGAGGTCCCTTTCTCTTCCAATGACACTGAGATTCCAAATCATCAGCCCAGATGCCCATGGTGGGAGGCCAGACACAGACCCTGGTGACTCCACATCCTTCTCCTGTATCCCAAAGTGTGTCCCCACCCCTTGGGATACACGGAGGGGACATGGGGGTGGACACATGATGGGAAACATGGGGAGACATGGTGGGGAAACACACATTGGGATACATGTCAGGGACATGGGACACAGGGAGGGGACATGGAGACATGGGGGAGAGGACTTTGGGGGGGGGGTCACACATTGGGATGCAGGGAGGAGACATGGGGACACATGATGGGAAACATGATGGAGGACACAGGGTGGGGACATATGAGGGAAGACATGGGGGTGGGATGATGTGACACAGGAGGGGGACATGAGGACACATGGGGGGGACAAGAGGGAAGGACACATGCTGGGACATGAGAGGAGGACATGGCAACACAGGGAGAGGACATGGGAAGGACATGTGATGTGAGACATGGGGGGAACACAGGGAGAGGACAAGGAGGTCATGGCTCCTGTCATCAGGCCATGCAATAAGCCTAGCAGGGGTATTTAAAAATAACTGCAAGGTATTTGAATGCAACTTTCACTTAAGAAATGGTGAGGTGGAAATGCCTCCAAATTGCCAGTTGCTACAGAAGGAATGAGAATCTCTCACTGTTCAAGAGCTGAATCCCAAAGGCAAGAACCAACTATGGGCTTTGTTCATCAGGAAGAAAATATCTCAGGAGGAAGAGCAAGCACGATCATTTGGACACAGTTAAAAGTGTTTTAACAGCTTTTCCCCAAAACATGATATTTGCCCAAGGCTGACATGTTTTCTCTCCTTGTCAGACACAGGAACAAGAAAGTTACCTGTGAGAAAGGAGATGCCAGCTCCATGAACCCACAGACATGACTCTCCTCTGGCTTACACAAGCAAAACCCAACAGCAACTCTGCTTTTTTCAGGCTTGGCTGTTCTGCTTCTGCCTTACAGTAGAGCTGCAAATGTGGGTTTGCCTTTTCATGGCAGAAGAATAACTACTTCTCTGCCTAACATCTCAGATTTTGTGTTAGCACACACCATCCTGGCAGAGCACATGGATGACACTCCCTCCCTCCTCTCAGCTGGCTGATAGGCTTTGGTTATGAGCACTTTAAACCAACTTTAATCAAAAACAGATGAAAACCCTTCCCCAGAGGCTATTGGCAAGGATGGGAATGGGAAATGCAGATGAGTGGTATCTACTAATAATTCCATTGCATTTCCCAGCCAGTGAGTCCTGGTCGCAGCAGGGAGCCGCCCAGCCAAGGGGATCAGACCAGTGCTTAGGATGATGCCTGAACTGGGCAGCTGCTGCTTAATGCCTGGCAATTTCCCCTCTGTTTTTTTTTTTTCCCACTATTTTTATTATTATTCATCAGTTTCAAACTCCAGGGATGAGCTGAGGGGTGTTAGTCTGTTTGTTTGTTTGTGCTAGGGGAGTTGTTTGGGTTTTATTTTACAGATTTTGTCTCTGTGATTTTAGTGGTTTCTCCAATTATGGTTTTACAGCTAAAGAGATTTTTCTGCCATCCTGAATTTATAAACTCTGAATCCACTGACTCAGTACAGATGGACCAAGGGGGTAATCTGAAATGTTTTTCACCTTTCCTTCTCACAGAGGGAGAAGGAAATAGCACGTGGATATTTATTTTAGATCCCAGAGATACAAAGCAGATGCCTTGGGTTCACTGGGGGCTTTGAAAGCCTTTCTAAATAAACTCACAGATATTTTCTCCTCATATTTGGAAAAACATAGGCATATGCAATCCTTTTACTGTGGCACTTCCCAAGCTGTTTGTGACTATTTACTCTCCCTGTAAAGAGCCTGAGTGATGAGGGCTTTATAAAACCTCCCTCCATCACCTCCCCCTCTTCCATTCCTCCCCACCTCTTCCCACCTTCCCTTTCCCTTCCAGATGCTGTGGAACAAACTAAGCATCATGCACTCAGTGGCTAGGCCATTAAAACCCAGCTCTGGCATTAGTGCTGGGGAAATGGAGAGCTTTCATCACAGCTCCAGACTGGTTTTTTATGGGTAATTGATGGGAAGCCACAGTCGGCTGTTGACAGCGCTGAGAGATTGAGCAGTTACTGCACTGGGGAAGCCTGGCCAGTTCATCAGCCCTGCTTCAGTGGCCAATCTCTAAAGGAATAAATGATGCTCATAAACACAACATTTTTTTCTCTAAATCATTACGCTCTTCCTCCCAACAGCATGGTCTTGCAGGCAGGACCCAATCCAGCCCCCAGGAAGCCCATGGGAGTTGTTCCTGCCAGTCTGGCCCAGATGCACAAGCTGTTTAGAGTCAGAATTACTGAAGAGCAGAGGTGTCCAGGGAGGAGCTGGGTGAAATGTAGCTCCTAAAATGCAAAACTGCAATTAGAAAATGCAAGGTGTTCAGCTTAATCCTCAGTGTGCTGGACCGCAGCATTCCCTGGGCATCTGAAGTTATAACTCTCTGCTCGCAAGGTTTGAGCTCAGTTCAATCCCTTCTGGGTACAGACATGAAAATGAATCATAGAAGCATAGAATCATAGAATAGTTTGGGTTGGAAGGGACCTCAAAGATCATCGAGTTCCAACCCCCCTGCCACAGGCAGGGACACCTCCCACTAGACCAGGCTGCTCAGTGCCTTGTCCAGCCTGGTCTTGAACACCTCCAGAGAGGGGGCATCCACAACTTCTCTGGGCAACCTGTTCCAGTGCTTCACCACCCTCACTGTAAAGAATTTCTTTCTTATGTCAAGTCTAAATCTACCCCCTTCCAATTTACATCCATTGTTTCTAGTTCTCCAATCCCATATCATATTAAAAAGAAAAAGTCCTTCCCTTGCCTTTCTGTAGGACCTCCTCAGGTACTGATCACAGAATCACAGAATCACAGAATGATCCAGGTTGGAAGGGACCTCAAGGATCATGTAACTCCAACCCCCCTGCCTAGCAGGGCCACCAAACAAACACATTTACTAGATCAGGTTGCCCAGGGCCCCGTCCAACACCTCCAAGGAGGGGCATCCACAACCTCCCTCGGCAGCCTGTTCCAGGACCTAACCACTCTCCTAGTAAAGAACTTCCCCCTAACATCCAACCTAAATCTTCCCTCCTTCAACTTGGATCCATTTCCCCTAGTCCTGCTATTGTCAGCCCTTTCAAAGAGTTTACTCCCTTCCTGGGTGTAGGTTCCCTTCAGGTATTGAAAGGCTGCAATGAGGTCACCCCGCAGCCTTCTCTTCTCCAGGCTGAACAAGCCCAACTCCCTCAGCCTGTCCTCATAGGGCAGTTGCTCCAGCCCTTTGACCATCTTCGTGGCCCTCCTCTGAACCTGCTCCAACAGCTCAATGTCCTTCCTGTGTTGAGAGCTCCAGAACTGGAAGCAATACTCCAGGTGGGGTCTCACCAGTGCCGAGTAGAGGGGCAAAATCCCCTCTCTGGACCTGCTGGTCACACTCCTCTTGATGCAACCCAGGATTTGATTGGCCTTCTTGTCTGTGAGTGCACACTGCTGGCTCAAAGCAGGAAGAACCACTATCTTCTTCTTCCAAGGGTACCCATGGCTATGGACACCTGCAGAACCTGATCCAGGTTCATCTCCCCTTCAGTGCAATTCATACTACATTCCCTAGCAGAAACAAAGAGGGCATTTTTCCCACATCCCATTTAGCCAAAATCCTTCATCAGTCTGACTGAAGATGTAGGAGAAGCAGGACTCCTGTGCTGGGTAACTGGGGTATACAGGAAAAGCCCTGTTCTTCTCAGTTTTGATTTATTGTTGCTGCTGCTTGTTTAAAGTCATGTTAGAAACCAAAATAATAATTAAAAAAAAAAAAAAAAGAGTTATGGATGAAGGCTCTCAAGTGCTGGAGTGAATGTGATGGGGAGCTGGATCATAACAGCTCTGCAGCATTTGGTGCCTGATTTATCTGTGTGGAAGGAGGTTCACTGGGGACTTGTCGTTGGTGGGAGTGGGTAGAGGTTTAATGAACAGAGAAGACAAATTCAGTCTCTGCAATCCTTTTTTGTCCTCTGCTAAATATTGCCCTTGAATTTCATGCTATGCTCGGGGCCAGGAAAAAAGCTAATGATCCAAGATGTAAACATTTTATTTCCTGTCTCCAAAGCTGAATGCAACTTTAACCCTTGCCCAGAAAGCATCAGCAACTGTCACAGAAGCTTTTATGGACTTAAAGGGAGAGATTCTGACCCTGCTGAAGTTAATGGGACTTTCATTATTGCCTTGGGGCATTCTGGGAAAAAGAAATGAGGAAACTACCAGAGATAGAAAAATCATTGTAATAAGATCCCCCCCTCAGGGTAGATGCAGAGACCCTGCCAGTCAGGATGCCCAAGACATCCAATCTGCAGTTACATCAGGACAGGACACACAAAACTGAATAACTAATACAAAAGGCATATGATCCTCCAAAAGTAGGTAGCCTAATAGAAACTGAGATGGTGTTTAGAGGAGTGATTCCCTGACAAACTTCTTGGAAGGTCAGTAGAAATCAATGAAAAGTCAATATACCGTTAAGGGATCTGGTGCAATTCATCTCAGCCAGCAGAAGATTCCTTCAGCTGTCTGGTTGATTCCCACCCTGAACTACACTATCTATAAAGGTACCTGAGGGTGACCAGCTGAGGCACCTTATATATCTGCAATGGAGGGACTTTGATGTGAGATGAATCTGACTCTGTGATGGAGGAGGAATTAAACCTGATGTTCAATAGAGGAAAGATGACTGCTTTCATTTGTCGTTCCTTTTTTTCTCAGTAACCACCTGTGAATGAAGAGGCTGCACCAGTGGTAATAGAACCAACCACCTGGAAAAACATTCTCTGGGCTTGGCCAAAATCCACAGCAGTTAGCTCAGCCCTGAGCACAGGGCAATGCTCTTTCTTTCCTCTTTTTGAGGATTTTCAGCACGTCAGAGGTTTCAGCAGCTTGTGTGTGCGCACAGTATGAACATCTCCCCTCCACCTGCTGATCTATTCTCAGAGCCCTCTGAGAACACCACGGATGAAAAATCACCAGCCAAGCCATTTAACTCAGTCTCAATCACGATTAATAGAAGAAGAGAGGGGGAAAAATGCCCTTGTATAATTTAAGCAACCGTTCACTTAGTATTTCTGGTCATGACACAAAAGTTTACAGTTGATTATTCTTAGTAGAAGCAAGATTATTTTTGACCTGAATGATTTCTTGCTTTCTGTGCAACCTCTGTCTCAAGCTCTGAGACCTTTTCTGTCTATCTTAGCCAGATTCCTTTAGGAGATGCAGCTCAAGTCTCTTGGGCAATTTGTTTTTGTTTATTTGGCCAATTAGGGTCAACTTAATGAAGCATTGGGTGGAAAACAACATCTCTTGTTATGTTGTCACAGCAGCAATTAAAATTCTTTGGAAAGAAGTTTAAGGAATTAATTGCAGTGCTGCTTTGGATACAAAGAATAAGCACAGATTCTGTCTGAGCTGGTCTGAGGAACTCACTAACCAGTCTGGTTTTCTGGGCAACATTTATTGACAGCAGAGCAGAATGAGTTCATTCTTTATTCTGCTCCTGCTTGTGTTTGAGGGACAAAACATGTAGGAGAAGTAACAGCAGCCTCTGCCTCCCAAAGACAATTACGGATCAGTGATGGAAGTGTTTTCTAGAGCTGCTGGCCCTTGGTAGCCCAAATCTCAAGGTCAGTGGCCTGCAGAAGAAAATACACCACAAGAATCAAAGAATGGTTTGGATTGGAAGGGACTTCAAAGATCATCTGATTCCTTCCCCTGCTCTGGGCACAGACTTCCCACCAGCCCAGGTTTCTCCAAGCCCCATCCAACCTGGCCTTGAACCCCTCCAGAGATGGGGCAGCCACAACTTCTCTGGGCAGCCTGGGCCAGAGTCTCACCTCCCACAGCAAAAAAACTGCTTTCTGAGATCTTATTTAAATTGTCCTCTTACAGTTTCCCCTCCTCCTCCTGCTTCACACTCTCAGAGTCCTTTCTCCTTTCTTGTAGGCCCCCTTCAGGGACTGGATAACCAAGCTGAACAATTTTGACAGCAAACCCAGAATGATCCTGCCCTGGCTGTTCAGTGATGGTCAACTAACCAGGGAGTGCAGAGATGTGGAGAAACTCAGAGATTTCTGCTCCATCCTTTCTCTAACCTCCTCTAGAACCTGGGCTGCTTCTGCTACACTCCTGTGTAGCAGTATAAACTCTACCCTCCTCAAGCTGGAATTTTAACTCTCATGGTGGTGGTTGATGGAAGGAGTGTGACTGTCACAGCTCAGCTGGTGAGGACATGAACATATTGTTCTTGTTTAACTGCCTGAGCCAAATGCTGTGAAAAACTAGAAGTTGAGCTCAGAGTTCATGTCAGAGGTTTCCAGATGAACGGATCTTATGGGACCATTTCAGTCATCAAAAAATGGAGACACTCTATAAACCCATGAAATCAAAATGTAAAAGAAAAGGCATCATCTACAGAGGTAGAAGGAACTGAGGTGCTACATCAACCTAAAATCACCACTAAATTTTATAAAATTTTAAATCCATCCATCGTTCTGATTCTCTCAGTGATATTATCCTACTGCACTGTGTCTCCTATGCAAGCAATCTTTAAATAGTGGAGACCAATTTCTTTAACATTTTTGTCTCCTGTCTTAAAGCTTATTGCATCATAAATATCTGTGGTATATAACATTCTATATAAAAATCAATAAAAATTAAAATAAGCCACTGGTTAGGAAAACCAGCGGAAATGCATATGGCAATTTTTTTTTCATTTCTACTGAAAATCTTACTCCACCAAAATTAGCTTATCCATACCTGAAGGTGGCCTACAGAAAGGCTGGAGTAGGACTTTTAATAGGATATGTGATGGCAGGACTAGGAGTAATGGATGCAAATTGGAAGAGGGTAGATTTAGGCTGAGTATAAGAAAGAATTTCTTTATTGTGAGGGTGGTGAGACACTGGAACAAGTTGCCCAGAGAGGCTGTGGGTGTCCCCTCCCTGGAAGTGTTTAAGGCCAGGCTGTATGAGGCACTCAGCAACCTGGTCTAGTGGGAGGATCTTGAAGGTCCCTTCCAACCCAAACCATTCTATGAATCTATGAATTCTATGAATCAAGGTCCAGGGGCAGGTCCAGTTTGGCAGAGAGACCAGCAGTGTCACAGGAGATTTGTTAAAAGTTATCAGAAATGACAGAATGACACAGTTTATCCTTTACCTGTTAAATTTACCCACTCAGCTGCTGATTTGGCTCTTGGTGCCAGATTTGAAGGAGAGGAGTGGGGAGCAGGTGACCCTCTCTAACCTGGGGAGTTTTTCCAACCTGCAATGAGAAGTCTTCTGGAAAATCCCCCAGAATGCTGAATGAGACAGTGCGAGGATCAAGCCATCTCACTTCAAGCATTAAAAGTGCATCACCTAACTTGGAGCATTTGCAAAATTCTTTGTGGAGATTGGCACCAGAAAATTTTAGCCTGCAGGTATCTTTAGAAGAGATGAAAAAGCCTACGCTGTCAGCCTTAAATTATATTTTTCTTCTTCCATCAGCAAAGTCACACCACAGCAGTCTTCCAGGGTCACGTAAAGCTTGCTGGACATTTTCTTCATAAAAAAAGAAACTTAACAAAACCAACTTGTTTGATTTCAGATTTCTCTGCTCTGCATGAATGTAATGCAATAACACTGGAAAGGGGGATTTAGAAAGCACTGAGGATTCACCATCTTAAAAGCAGGGTTTTTTAAAGAATTTTTTTAGGTCAATGTCCGAAATTGCTAGATCCTTTCCTACCTGCTAAGAAACCCAGCATTTCTGCTGATGCTGATCCTCAGTCCAAAGCCTTTGAATGTTCTGTCCCATCCACCATAACTGAAGAGATGGGATTATCCCCTTGTTCTCTGCAGCAGCCTTTTCCATCTTTCATAGAATCATCTTGGTTGGATGGTACCTTTTAGATCACTGACTCCAACTATCTGTTGGAAAGTCACTCCTTTCTGCAGCCAGACCCTCAGAGAAGGCCCAAAAGGAAGCAGAGTTAGTGAGTTCCTCAAACCAGCTGAGACAGAATCTGTGCTTATTCTTTGTATCCAAAAATGTTGTATTTCCACCCATCACAACAACCCACACAAAACAAAGGAGGCTCAGAAAAGCAAACAAGCAAAGCACCATCAGGCCCAGTGACTCCATCTTTGTACCTATTCCTGAAGACACTCATTAATAACATCATCACAGACTATTTTTCCCCTGGTTGTTTCTAACTCAATGCACAAAATGAACCTGCCCCAGGCAGCAACAGAGGCTGTTGCCAGCAGGATCCTCTTGTATTAGTAAAAACAAAAAAAAAAAGAAGAAAAAAAAAAAAAAAGAAATCAAAAATATATGTTTGAACTGGAGGAGATATTTTTGAGCAGCTACAGACACAGCTCTCCCCTGCTTCCTCCGTCCACTCAATACATTATGAATGTGCTCTCTCTGCCCAGAGGCTGGGCAAAGCAGCCGAAGTCCTGCTGAAATTAATGGCCTGTGTGGTTTGCTTTTATCTGGCAGGTTCTGTTTTTCAGCGACAGAAAGAAGGCAATTCATTTTTAAATTAAATAGCTAAAAAAGATATTCTGCAGTTGGAATATAAAGCCATGAAAAAGAAGATTTGCTCAGCACAGCCACAGAGATGACCTTTGTCATTTCTTATGTCCACTCCATCTGTTCCTTATCCGACTTCCCAGTGTGTTAAACATCCTGAGGCATTTCTGCTGTGACCCTCATGGCCTGAGCCCTATCAGTCACCTGCCACAGGGAGCCATGTCTGTGAGCTCCAGAGGTGAACCCTTACTTTCACACAGAATCACAGAATCACAGAAGACCCGGGTTGGAAGGGACCCCAAGGATCATGTAACTCCAACCCCCCTGCCTAGCAGGGCCACCTAACAAACACATCTACTAGATGAGGTTGCCCAGGGCCCCGTCCAGCCTGGTCTTGAACACCTCCAAGGACGGGGCATCCACAACCTCCCTCGGCAGCCTGTTCCAGGACCTAACCACTCTCCTAGTAAAGAACTTCCCCCTAATATCCAACCTAAATCTTCCCTCCTTCAACTTGTATCCACTTTCAGCTTTCCTCTTTTCTCCCCAAGGAACAAAACTTGTGGGTAATTTTCATGATCATTATGTTCTACAGGAAAATGGTACATAACTAAATTTCAACATGTCTGTCACAAAGTGTTTATTGATGTTGATGAATTTCTGGGGGAGTGTAACATTTCCTGAACCAAATATTCTTTTTGTTTTTTTCACTTTCTCTTCATCATTTTCATTCTGATACCAAAGGCAAACCTTCCTCAGGATGGAAACTGCAAGTTTCAGGCAGTTTTGTATGCAGACCCTGCTCTGAATTTCCTCTTCTTCCATGAAACAATCACCCTTCTCCTCTCCCTGGGGTCTGACCTCCCTGGCTCCACCCCAGTCCCTCCTAGGTTTGATCCTACAATTGGTCCATTCTCACCTCTCCATCCTCATTTTTACTAGAGAAAATCCCATCACTTCAAATAGCCTCCTGCCACTTGGCTCACTCCAGCCCCCTCTGGAGCCTCTTGGTCAGTTTTAAGCAGGTCAGATGCTTTTATCCAGAGCACCCCAAGCTACTTGGAAATAAGATGTCTGTCCTGCTGGATTTTATTACTTTGTCAGAAATTGATCATCTTTCCTCTACCTCTCGTAAAAGATCTTGAAATTATTGCACTTTTCTGCTGTTAGCTTTACCTCCCCTGCTCCATGCTCTGCTGCACGGAGGGAACCAGACCTCCTCCTCCCTCAGGGGAGCCCAGAGCTCTTCCCGCATTGTTGCCATCCCATCTCCTGGGGGACATCTTGCCCTGCCTGTGGGATGTGAGATACTATGACCTGAACTTCCAGATCAGCTGAGATGCATTTTGCCCCCTCTGCCCTAAAAGCCTTTGAAGCCAGCTAGGCTGCTGCCTTGCTAACCAGCAGCATGGTCCCAGAACACTTCTATGGCCTCAATGTGCCCCTTCCATCCAGAATCATAGAAACACAGAATGGTTTTGGAGGGAAGGGATCTCAAAGACCTTTTGTTTACAATCTCCCTGCCCTAGACAGGGGCACCTCCCACCAGCACAGGTTGCTCCAAGCCCCATCCAAACTGGCCTCCACGGCTGGGGCAGCCACAGCCTCTCTGGGCAGCTTGGGCCAGGGGCTTACCCCCCTCATAGCAAAGGATTTTTTCCTGAGATTTCATCTAAATGCCCCACTTTCAGTTTAAAACTCTTGTTCTATCACTTCACACTCTGCAAAGAGTCTTTTTGAAGAGGAAAAGTCTTCAGATGCTGCCACAGAAAGTTATCCTTAGTAGCTCCTGCAGGGTACATGTTGTCCAGCAAAAGGACCATGGCCAGGTGACATCTCATCACTGCCACTGACCCTGCCTGGGGAAACACACTGATCTCAAGCTTTTCCTGAGAAGCCAACTGAACATGGAGCCCAGAGTCAGGATAAAATGAGTACAGAGAAACAAAGGTCAGTGGCAGAAAGAGAATATTTGAGTAAAAGTCCCCAAGAGCTGTTGTAGCAGATCAGAACAATATCCAAAAAATGCTATTTTCCCAGCAGGAACAACTTCCTACATAGTTTGTACCAAAATCCACACTTCACTTTGCTGTTGTGTAGCGATAGGATGAGGGGGATGGGTTTTAACTGAAAGAGAGAGATTTAGCTGAGACCTGAGCAAGAAATTCTTTGCTGTGAAAGCGCTGAACCCCTGGTCCAGGTTGCCCAGAGAACTGCGGAGGGGTTCAAGGCCAGGTTGGATGTGGCTTGGAGCAACTTGGGCTGGTGGGAGGTGTCCCTTCCTAGGGCAGGGGGTGGCCCTGAGTGAGCTTTAAGGTCCCTTCCTGCCAAACCTACTCTGTGATTTCATTTTCCTTCACCAAGCCGTAGCTGGAAATTTAATGCACTGACATTTCTGTTTGAGTTTACTGTTTCAATCTGTTTACACTTCTTGAACATAATGGCTTGAGAGATTAGGACAGGAGTTAATCAGACCTCGGTCCTCAGAAAAAAAAGATCTGTTGAAATGCTCCAGCGAGTCCCTCGAGTTTGAAGTATGGATTTGAAAGGACCACAGCAAGCTGTTTGCAAAGCTGAATTCACTTCAAAGTCAAAGCATCCTGAATCATTGGATGCTGCCAGCGGGGGACAGCGGGAAGCAGAAGGGAGCAGAGGATCAGCTGACCCTGCCTTGGGAATGGCTGGGGGCTGGACAGACAAGATTAATCATCTTCATCAAAATGCAGAACAGATTGAAGGGTGTAAAAAACGGGTAGAGAGGCAGCTGGGATCTGAGGGAAGTGGAGAGGTTACAAACGTAAATGCATCCTGTTACCCGGGCTGTGTGACAGATTGCACAGTAGTAATTTGAAGGATAAATGTACAAGCAATCAGATCACAGAATGGTTTGCTTTGGAAAGGACTTTAAAGATCATCTATTTTTCACCTATACTCATCAAATTAGTCCCTACCTGAAAAAAACTTGCCTTTCACGATCTAGTATAAACAACTTCTGCTAGGAAATAGACTACTTGGGCATTGATACCAAGCCATGTGGATTCCCTTCCTCTTTGCTTTACCTAAAAAAGATGGTTTGGTTTTAGATACTTTTTATGTAGACTTTATTCTTGGCTTCAAGGAGGGTGCTATAGCAAAGAGTTGAAATGTAAAAGCAAGCATTCACAAACTCATCACATCCTCAAGCAGAAAGATCTGAGCAGGAGATGACCAAAAAGTAAATTTGTAAAAAATTCTGGGGTTTTTTTTGCTTTCTCTTGTTGATATCAGTCCAAATTGAACTGAAACCAAGACTGTTTTCTTAAATTTAGCAGAGAGCAGAAAATCCCATGGTTCTGCAGCCACTGCTGAGAAACTCCCCTCTCCATCAGCCTCAGCCAGGGCTGAAATGGGACAGTCTGTGAATGGCCCCAAAGCCAGGATGATCCTGCATGTCCCTGAAATCCATGCCCCTGTTGCAAGACCTGGCCCAGTGGCTATCAGCCCCCACTCCTTCTGCTGCTAGGCCTTGAGCTGACTGGAAAGAAACTTCAAAGAACCAAACAAATGCAAAGCTCTGGGTGTCAAAAAGGGCTTTTTTGTGTGTTGACAAAGGAAAATGCACTGAGAAATTCCTGATGGCCACAACTTTCATTTCCAGTCTGTGGCTGTTGAATATATCCTGGGCATGCAGCGCAGCCCTAGGTGTTTAAATGGTTAAAGAAATGCTAATCATAGATTTTTTAAAAATTTCTCCCAATGTCCTGCTTCCTGCCAAGGTGCTTCTGGCCATCTTTGGCCATTCATAGTTAAAAATCATTGTTTGAGAGATGGAAGCTGGTTCCTAAGAATCCTGAGCACCGTCAGCAGTTCCCACCACCCATGGGCGAGCAGAAATCTCCAGAACAAGCAGTGATAACAGAAAAAGAATTAGATTGAGGCATCACACTGTAAAACTTAATCTCCCATACAGAGACTTATTCTACCATAAAAGAAACACTGCTGGAGGATGTAAGAAAACATTAGACCCTAGGGATGATTTAATGTCCTAAAGACATGAAGACATAAACCCCAGCAATGCAAAAATGAGCTCGGTAACACAGAGGCCATTATGTTTCAATTGGTTATGTGTACTCTACATAAAGCACAATCAAAACATTTGTTTTTAAAAGATGCAAATCCCTTTCTGGAGCTGAGTGAAATCAGCATGACTAATCTAGAATCTTAAATGTCATTTTAGGCTTTAAACTTGAGGAATGACACCTTTCATCAGACAAAATGCCCAGCAAAATAGAGAGAAACCTGCAAAGTTTATCTGGGCAGTGTTAATGTGAGGTCAGACACGAAATCCAGAACAATTTTCTGTTACGGACTTTGTGTTTGGATTGAAATAAAGCTATTTATAGAATCATAGAATGGTTTGAGTTTGGAAGGGACATTAAAGATTATCCAGTTCCAACCCCACTGCCATGGGCAGGATTATTTATTCCCTGTCTGCAAGTTTATGGGCAGAGTAGGTTTAGATGAGACATTAGAAAAACATTCTTCCCCGTGAGGGTGGGGAGAGAGTGGCCCAGGTTGCCCAGAGAGGTGGTGGAGCCTGGAAACATGCAAGGCCAGGCTTGCTGAGGGTCTGAGCAACCTCTTCTAGTGCAGGACATCCCTGTCACTGAAGGGGGTGGCACTAGATGGCCTTTGAAGGTCTCTTCCAACACAACATCTTTCCAGTGAAAGAAGCATCCAAGTAGATAAACCTTTCCTGCATCAGTATAAAATCTTTACCCCTCATCCTTTGCTCCATGTCCTGGTAAATAGTCCCTCTACAGCTTTCCTGAATCCCCTTCAGGCACTGGGAGGCTGCTGTGAGTTCTACATGGAGTCTTTTAAAGTGTTCTCAAAGAATTTACATTTTTGGCTGCAAAAAATATTTTCCTTTTTTCAAAAACGCCCAAGTGACTTATCCTCTGCACTCATTGACTGCTCCAAAGGTGCCTTCCAGTCAGAAAGCCAAGATGAAGCTTTCAGAAAGTTGCTCTGCTCTTGTGGAACAACCTCGGGGAGTGCTTTGGGGTTCAAGCCAAGCCAAGAGCAGGCAGATGTGCAGTGTCTGCTGCAGATGTGTCTGCTACTTCTGGGCAAGCCTGGAGCAGGATGTCTGATGAGCACAGCCCTCATACAGAAAACACATCTTCATGACTTGGGTTGCTTTCATATTAAGGAGAAAACCACTTTCTCCTCCACTGGGTGATGTCTTTTTTTTTTTTTCCTTCTATTCCCCAAATTAGAAATCCAGTAATTCCAAACAGTTCAATGATTTCCTTTTCTAGCATTTCCAGCAGGTAAATACACATGTGCAAATGACTGGTGGTCATGGAAAGCCATTTAAAAAGGTATTATCTTTTATTTATTCCCACTGCCTTGTCAGCGAGGTGAGACATTGCACCCTGAGACAGAGCTTCTGCACTAAACCCTTGCTGTGGGTTGCTTAAAACAGTCACACTAGAAATACCTTGATTGGTTTGACATTTCTCAGATGTTTTCTGTGTTTCAGAGAACTTCATCAGATCATCTTGAGTTATGGGATCATAAAAAATATCAACAGCCTTTATTTTTTCCCCACATCCTTCATTTTTTGTGATCAAGTCACTGAAAAACCTCTTTGCTTAAAATAGAGCTGTTTGTAAAACGTTCAGTGCTGAATTTTGCCTTTTTCTCAAGTGTTATTTGGGTTTTGACTTCAGGGTTTTCTGATGAAAGTTGAAGAACAGAAGAGAAGCTGGTGTGTTTTTTGCAGAAATACACAGGAAAATCTGAAACCTGATTCTCCATTTCAAAAGTTTCAGGTTCAGTTGACATCTTTTTCAGTCTGTCTTTGGTTTGAATTCAAACTCACTTCAAATGAAAGTATATTTTTAGAGTCTCAAACTATAATTAATTTCTTCCCCAAAAACTCATAGCCTCCTCCCTTAAGAGACCCCATTTGTATGGGAAGATACTGGAAACTAGACCTTTGCATGGAGAATATTCCACAAATGCACAGATATCCCCTAAATCATGGAATTATAGAATGTGCTGGGTTGGAAGAACACTTCCAAGGCCATCCAGTCCAACTCCCTGCAGCGACAGATCTTGCACAGATCAGGATGCTCAGAGCCTCAGCAAACCTGGCCTTAGACATCTCCAGGCTCAATGGGGCTTCCACCACTCTGGGCAACCTGGGCCAGTGCCTCACCACCCTCCTGGGGAAGAACTTCTTCATAGAATCATAGAATAGTTTGGGTTGGAAGGGACCTTAAAGATCATTGAGTTCCAACCCCCCTGCCATAGGCAGGGACACCTCCCAGTACATCAGGCTGCTCAGTGCCTTGTCCAGCCTGGTCTTGAACACCTCCAGAGAGGGGGCATCCACAACTTCCCTGGGCAACCTGTTCCAGTGCTTCACCACCCTCACTGGAAAGAATTTCTTTCTTATGTCAAGTCTAAATCTACCCCCCTCCAATTTACATCCATTGTTTCTGTTCCTCCCATCCGATATCATGTTAAAAAGTCCTTCCCCTGCCTTTCTGTAGGACCCCCTCAGGTACTGAGAAGTTACTCTGAGGTCCCCTCTGAGCCTTCTCTTCTCCAGGCTGAACAACCCCAACTCCTTCAGCCTGTCCTCATAGGGCAGTTGCTCCAACCCTTTGATCATCTTCGTGGCCCTTCTCTGGACCCTCTCCAACAGCTCAATGTCCTTCCTGTGTTGAGGGCTCCAGAACTGGACACAGTAACTCCAGGTGGGGTCTCACCAGAGCCAGTAGAGGGGCAAAATCCCCTCTCTGGACCTGCTGGTTACACTCCTCTTGATGCAACCCAGGATTTGGTTGGCCTTCTTGGCTGCAAGTGCACACTGCTGGCTCATGTTGAGTTTGTCATCAACTGACACCCCCAAGTCTTTCTCTTCAGAGCTGCACTCAAACCACTCTCCACCCAGCCTGTGTCTGTGCTTGGGATTGCTTCGACCCAGGTGCAGGACCTTGCACTTGGCCTTGTTGAACTTGCTGAGGTTGGCTTGGGCCCACCTCTCAAGCCTGTCAAGGTCCCTCTGGATGGCATCCCTTCCTTCATGTCTCATCTAACCCTGCCCTGCTCTAGTTTAAAATGATTGCCCCTCTTCCTGTGGCTTCATGTCCTGGCAAAGAGTCCCATCCTCTGAAGACTTTCTCCAGTAGACTCAAGTAGACTTTCTCTAAGGGTGATTATCTGCTGAACAACACATGTTCTTGACCCAGTGTTGACAGTGCTGTACTACTAGGGGGGGCTGGTATAGATCTTCATTTTGTGAGATGACAGCATGGGGTACCCTCTGCACAGTCTGGGCACAGACCAAGTATCCTCTCATTCCAAATTCACCACATCATTACCACATCAACGCTGCTGAATTCCCTCCCTGCCAACAAGCCTCAACTCATGCTGTGTCTCAGTGGTGCTCAGGTCTCAGGGGAGTTTTGGTCTCAGGAGGATGCTGATGGCACCTCTGTGAGGACAAGCATCTCTCAGTACCCAAAGCTGTGCTCTGGCATGGTGAAATTTACCAATAAAGATTTAGGCAGAGAAACCTTGTGGTGCCTATAAATCTCCCTAGTTTCTATGACTACGAGGATGTACAAAGTACTGTATTGAGAGTTTTGATTGCTCCAGTGGAAAAACTTACAAGACAATCACCATGCTTCTTGCTGGCTTTAAAATCAAATAATGTGTTGCAGTCGGAGGTGTGGAGGTGGGACCTTAGCAAGGTGCCCAGAGGCATGAAACCCAAGCAAATGACTCTGTGCAACCCCAACCCTCTCACTCATGGGCCAGGCTCTCTCACAGCAGCTCTGGCTCCACAGGTCTCCTTGCAAAAAGTAAACTGTGTACTGCTCATGCTGCTGAGTTGGAGGAGTTTTGACTAAACTGCAACCACCAGATATAAGGGAGAAGACCAGAGTGGGGAGGATGAGGACCAAGCAGGACAGTCAGCCTGCTCCAGCCCTACCTCACCCCCAGCCTATCACTAAAAGTCATCAAAGAGGACATGAAAAGCAGTTCTCTTTAGAAAAGGAGGAAAAAGAAAAATAAAAAGCAAAGGATGTGATGAGGATTCCCCAGCAGGAGTCGCAGAGCTGTCGTATGCTCTTTGGAGACTTTTCATATCAAAGAGTCCTTTCCAGCCTCTTTCTTCTGCCCTCACAAAGTCAAGCCCTTTCACAAGACCAACAGTATGCAGACATTAAAACTGTGATACAAAGGAAACAGCAAGGATTATACATTCAATTAATCTTTACGTTATAATCCTAAAGGGTAGGATATGCTGGTTCTTTCTATCTGGAAAGCCCTGGCTACTGTGGGCTCTGAAAACTATAGATATTTTATTTTCACTCGTTAAATTTCCATTAATAAGAAAGTACAACAGTCTCTGCAATCATTGCTGCTTTTTCATGCTCTCAATCTCCCAGGCTGATAGTGTCCAAATCCCCTGATCTCGGCTGTGCTACTTGAGGCAAAGTCTGAAATGAATGGAAGACAAAGCTCAGACCAAGGAAGAATCTGATGGGTTTCTGATGGCCTTTTATTATCTTGAATACAAATATGCTGGTCATGTAAACCCCAGCTTTCTGGCAAACAAGAACAGCATACAAAATAACCCTGGATTCAATTTCTCATTCCAGGGCTCCTTGGCATAGAAGTCTCACTGTATGACAGCTCCAGATGATAAATGCACTGACTCAGACAATGCTTTGAACCAGCCTGGTCTCCTTCAGTCCCCTCCTGTTAGGGCAAGTTAAATTCAAGATTAAAATTGAGCTGAAGAAAAGATCTTAACAATCTAAACATGCCCACCACCTCTCATGTAACTGAACTCTAAGTCAGCAAAAATAGGCTCAGGAGGGTCTTTTTGCTGATTGAGCAAAAAGGTCCTTTTATTTTAAGGGCTTTTTCAGGGGATGGTTTGAAAACTGAGGCTCTCCTCACCTCCCCAGCACCTTGGGAAAGCTGTGGGGCTAGTTTTATTCTTCCTTGTCTCTCCAAACTCCCATTTGTTCTCCCTCGAGCAATATTCCTAGGCACATGGTAATTCCACCCCTGGAGAGGTTCAAGGCCAGGTTGGATGGTGCTTGGAGCAACCTGGACTGGTGGGAGGTTCCTGCTCAGGGAAGGGGGTGACACTGGTTTGGCTTTAAAGACTCTTCCAACCCAAACCACTCTACAATTCTATGATTTTGCCATTAAATTAAATAATTAAATAATTGAATTTAATTAATAAATTAAATTCAAGGCTCCACTCCAAGGTTAAGCCAGAACATCTGTCTGTCTCAGAATAAAAATAGGATTGTTCCTACTTCCCCTTTGTTCCTTTGCTTTCTTTTTTATTGACAGGTTATTTTTCTGCACATTCAATGAGCTGAGTTAAGGAATACCCTCCAAATCAGAGCTTATGGGAATGGGACCACTTTATGCAAAAAGGAGATGTTAGATTTTTTCTGGTCTAGCTCAGGGAATCTCACATTTTAGGTTTTTTATGCTCAAGACCCAACCAGGATTTTCCCTATTATGAGCTTAACTGCATTGATCTCTGGAAATAATTTTGGGGGAAGTTTGCAGAAAAAAAATCCCCACAGGATGTTCAATATAATCACTGCAAATGATGGTTCCTGTCTTTGTCTCATCCATCATCTGCCCCTCCCATGGCCCATTCATGATTCAATACCTTAAAATTTTTCAGGATGTGAGGAATAAAAAAAGAAAAAAGCTTTTCTGCTATTTCCCCAAATATAGAGCCCACACACACACCAAAAATTCAGCATTTATTTATATCGATTGGGAAGGTATTTACTTCAAGCACTGAACAAATGTCTCTGCAAACATCAATATTGGTATTAGGCTCATAAATGTCATCTATATTTCATAATGTGAGAAGCAATGACTTTTGGGAATGCTCAGACGCCTCATTCATTCCATCTTCTTATTTATTTTCTTCCTCCCTTCTTTGGAAGGGGCTGCGGGGCTGTGATATATTTAGTCCCTCAGTTCAGAGCTCGCTGCCATGGCTGCCAGTGAATATACATTTAGCCACTTGGCTCAACCTCCAGCAGAGCCTGTTTCAGGAAACGGATGGTGAGTTCAAAGGTTTCAGCACAGTTTCACTCAGCATTAGGTACACAGTCCTAACTGTGTAAAAATTGAATAGTCATATACTGGGTTCTTCTCAACTTTTGGCCTTGAGACTGTGCCCGTCTTTGCTCCAGTATCTCAAAGCAAAGGGCATGCAAGACCTCATGTGCTATTTCCAATCTACAAAAGAATAACAGGATTGTTTGTGTTGAAGGGACCTCAAGGGTCATCTGATTCCAACCTTGTGCCCTGGGCAGGGACCTCCCATCAGCCCAGGTTGGTCCAAGCCCTGTTCAACCTGGACTTGAGGGATGGGGCAGCCACAGCTTTTCTGGGCAGTCTGGCTCAGTGTCATCCAAGAAAGGGATGCTCTAAAACTTAAGTTGCTAAATTTACGGTCAGGTAATTAAACAGGCCCTTCAGCAGCTGAACTCACTTCAACTAATTCTATCTTTCAATCAATATCTTTCCAAGACTCCCACCACTCCTTCCTACTTTACTACATCCCCTTTTGTCTTACAGCATCTGGAGAAACACCCACACAGTTGAGGTGAGGCTTAGGCAGAGAGCTTCAGCAGGAGGTATGAACCCTGTTCATCTTCAGAGCTGTCCTGGGAGGCTGTGTCTGTTCGGGGTGTCCCAGGATTTCCAGGCCCAGCTGGTGGAGACAAAGCCACCATTCTTCTTCATACCATCAAGAAAAGCAGACAGAGGTTCATCCCTTTTTTAGAAATAAATCTCCCTTGTTTTAAGAGCTGCATACACTGTGTCCTCCTACTAAAGCTGCCACTGACTTTTCCCAACCTTATTTTTGAGTTAAATTCCTCAAAGCAATTTGGGGATGTGCTTGGAACCATTGTGCAAGAGCCCTCTCTCAGGCCAGTCAGACATCTGTTGTCAGAGTGAGGCTGTTGCTGAAAGAAAGAGCTCCCCAGGACACTTAAGAAGCTGTCAGCTTGAAATGAAGGACTGTATTACATTCTTCTGAACACAAAAACATCTTCTAGGCCAAGAAAAGAAACAAATATGTTAATTGGAAAAAGAAAGAAATAAGGAGCGGGAGGGATGGAGAAGGGGGGATGAACTCTGTTTTATTTCATGCATTGCCTCGAGAAAGAAATGTCATCTTTCATCTTCTTTCTCTCTTCCTTTTCTTGGTATTTCCTTGCCCTGCTTTCCTCTGATTTTCTGAAGAATTAGGGACAGGCAGGCAAGTATCAGGCTTGCTGTGATGTGTCCCAGGGCAGCAGCGATGAGACATGGCTGGCCAGGCTGAGTTGCAAAGGCCACACCAGGACACAAGCAGGGCTGATCTAGTCTGTGTCTGTCCCAGAAGGTACCAGGTACAACAGCTGTAGCTGCTCTTGCACTTCACCCAGGATTTGAGAGCTCATGTCCTGAACTCTCCATGAGCCATCAACTTGCACTGGCCATATCCTGGGCTGCATCAGGAGAGACATAACCAGCAGGTCCAGAGGTGATTCTGCTTCTGCTCTGCTCCAGTGAGACCCCTCCTGGAGTCACTGCCTCGAGCCTGGAGCCCTTGGCACAAGAAGGACATGAAGATATTGGGGCAGGGTCAGGGGAGGCCATGAGGATTGTTCAAGGGCTGAAACACCTCTGCTACAAGGACAGGCCAAGAGCTGGGAGGGATTCAGCCTGCATTAGAGGAGGCTGTAGGGAAACAGCCTTGTCTCTGAAGAGGCTCCAGGAAAGATAGGGAGAATGTTTTTACAAGAGCATGGAGTGATGAGGTAAGGAGTAATGGCTTCAAACTAGATGGTTTCAGACGATGCCAAAGAAGCACCTCAGGATGTCACACAACAATAAGAAGCTCAGTAATCAAAGTAAAGGAGAGCTTGGCTAGCTGTGGGAAGAAAATCAGACAGGGAGAATGAAAAAATTAAGAAAAAGCATTAGGTTTTGCTCCCAGGTTTTAATTAACCTGGGAGGTCAGCAGTACCTGGACTAAGCTATGTTCAACAGCTCATTGAGAGGTTCTTGACAAATTGATTACTTCTTTGTCTTCTCAGAGTGGGAGAAAGGGTCTCCTGTCTGGAGTATGAGATGTGCTCTGGTGGATAGTCAGCCCTGGCCAGGACAAGCTGTGGACAGTGAGCCTGAATTCAGCAGAATTGGGCAGAAATCACTCCATTTAGGTGAGAGTAAATGGCTCTTTTTCATTAACAGCTCCACTTCTTGATGAAGAGCTGAGAGAGGGTTCTCCTGTTGGCCAAACACACACCCACTGTCCCTTGGCTCACCGAGCTCCCAGCATTGTTGCATCAGAAGTATCTGGGCACCACAATAGGCCTGATCTTGGCTCATTGCTCTCCTTATCTCAGGGCCTGACTGTCCCCTCTCTTTGCTTTCTACCAGCTGCTGAAGCTGAAGTTGGTACCACAGTCCTCCTCAGCAGAAAGGGATCCCACTTTCAACATTCCCTGGTGGTGCTTCCTGGTGCAGCCCCACACAGATGACTTCCCAGGCACAACACCAGTTTGCTTGTTTTATGTATTATTTGATGAGCAGCCCTGAGATTGTTTTTTTCCCCTTTAACCTCTGTAATTAAAGCCCCAGCTGCTGCAGCCACAGAAGCTGTACAAGTAACAGCAATATAATAACACTCAGTAATTCACACCCTGACACCTTCCTCCTCTCCCTCTTTGCTGATGCTCTCAGGTGTGACACTCCATCTGGACTGTGGGACTTGTGAGGGAAACAACAGACCTTTAGCTAGTCTAGCCCTGTTCCTGGAAACTTGCTGGTGCAGTGGAGACACCTGCTGAGCCAAGGGAGAGAAGATCTAAAGGCAGAGTCATTTCAATTCTGTGCCTGATGAGTTCATTTGTGCCAGGATGTAGCACATCTCCAAAGGTTAAGATCTTCTTCATTCCCAAATCTCATCAACAGCCACAGATCAAGCAACACAGTAAAGAAAAAGAATGATGAAGAACTGGAGCTGAAATTGTACCCACACAGGAGACAGCAATTTAATGGAATTGGCTTAAATGGCTTTGGAGCCCTCCAAATTCTGCTGGTCCGAATGAGATCACTCATTCTCCCATCCTTTTATTATGCTACTTCTTAATGAACTCTGCATTAATCAATGGAATGATGTGAGTGGAGTATTATGTTTCCATGCCTCAAGTGGTTCTGGTAAACACTTAATTCTGTTCCTCCCCAATTATCCTTGAATCAGCCTTAAAACTTGGAAACATTCTGGATGCTTCTTCCTCTTAACCAGCTCCATACCTTTCTGCTAATGGCTGCTTTGTCTGAAATCATCAACGCCCATTTGTCTCATTCATCACCTCTGCTCATCCTTTCTGCTTTTTTCCTGTCTTTCTATTACACACACTACTCTGCAGGTTGCACAGGGACACATTAGGAAACATTTCATAAGGGAGATGAATGTTTTTGTTTCCTCCCTGAGCCACTCAGTGAGCAGAAAGGGGATGATCATATTGTCTCCTGAAGAAACTTTAGTGATTTTCCTTACTGGAAACAGGCACCAGTGCAATTATCACTAGGTGAGATATAAATAGGCAACATCACCCGTGTGACTAGTTGAAGTCCTACAGCTTCATTTACAGAAATGAAGTTTCCTTTGGGATAGAAAAAAATAAAATGGAAATGTCTCTATTTTTTAGCAACAATCACCAAATAAATCAATCCATCTGTCTATCAATCAATGAATAGTTCTCAGAGTTTTCATTTCAAAAAAATACATAGCATCAGAACTTTCTGCTTCAAACCCCTTGAATTATTTCTTGACTCTGCACTGGTTTAAAGTTCTAGATCCTTTTCAGTGCAATAATTTTGAATTTTAAAATGAGATCATCTTCATAAAGTCAGTTGCATCTGTTTCTCTTTGGTAGCATCTTTTTATTTAAGTAACATAATTTAAAACTGATTTAATTGAATGTGTAATGAGCAAAATAATTCCACCAAAGTATGCATGTTAGCGATAAGCAAGACATGCGTCAGATGACATTTCCAAATATTTCTCAAGTTCTTAAAATCATCTTCAGCCTCCAGCAAGGAAACAGGAGCATTTTCAGATCGGGTGAGACAAAGCTCATGACTTTGGGGCAGGCAGTGTATGAAATAGAAACATGGAATTGTTTAGGTTGGAAGGGACATCAAAGATCCTCTGGTTCCATCTCCCTGCCCTGGGCAGGGACACTTCCTACCAGCCCAGGTCACTACAAGCCCTGTCCAACCTGGCCTTGAACCCCCTCCAGGGATGGAGGCTCAGAACAGTGGCTGCTGGCATGGAAAAAGCTTCCCTGGATTTTGAACTCCTTCAGTGCTGAAAAGATTGAGGCACCTCCTCTCTTCTCCTCAGCCTTGTCATCCATTCCTGCAAACATGGCTTCCTCCACTCTTAGTTCTCCACTCATTTCCCCTTTCTCTCCACTCATCAATCCTTCCACCCCAAACTCCACATCTTCTACAGGCACATACATAAACCCAAGAGGACTGAAAGCAGGAACTCAATGTCCCTACATGGCACAGAAACTCTCAAGAAGAGCCAGGATACCTGCAAAGAGCATCCAAGAAAGGCAGTTCCTTCCTTCAGTGGATCAAGAATTCCAATTACATTTCAATAAAGGTTTCTATGAGCTGCAAAGAGCTTCATGTGCAAGAATTTCTTTACAACATCACAAACTAGTTAAATGCTTGGAGGAAGAAAAATAAAACCCACACACAGACAGAGCCTTCTATAACTCAGTGCTGACTTTATGCCTATAATCCTCACATACTAAGTATATCTTAATTTTCTGCCACTAAAAGCCTTTTAGGAAAAAGAAAAGTCATTACAGTCTCTTTGTCTGTTTTTGATAACTGTGTGAGTTGACATTAGCGAAATTACAAAAAAAATTCTTTTAATTAAAATGCGATTGTACAATTGTTTAAAGAGATAAAAAAAATTCTCATTCATTTTAATTAGTCTTCATTTTTGCATGCCTTGGAGTTTCTCCTGTGCTGGGGCCCTTGGATAATCCTCTCACTGCTCCTGTCTCTCCTGTCTCCACTGCACCTTCTCCCTGCTCTTCCTGAGAATGGGAATTTGGGGTGTGGGCAACACAGAAAGAGAGAATTTCTCCAGAGTCCAGAGGAAATTTGCTCAATTTCACATACTTTCATCTGTGGAAAGGTGTCTACAAGAAAGAAATGAAGTACCTTCTTTGCTGCGAGGGGGTGAGCCCCTGGCCCAGGTTGCACAGAGAAGCTGTGGCTTCCACAGCCCTGGAGGGTTCCCGGGGTGGGAGGTGGCACTGCATGGGCTTTGATGTCCCTTCCCACCCAAACCATTCTGGGAATCCTTAAGATTCTATGAAATGAGAGCCCAGCAGCAGGATGAGGAGGATTGTGTTGCTGCTGGAAGGGAGCGAAGAAGCTCAGCAAACCCCAGGGATTTGTAGGGCAGTGCTTAGGGTTTTGACAAAATGTTTTCATTAGGAAAATTTGTGGAAATTGCCCCTTTACCCCCACAGTCTCTAAGGCAGGGCTGGGTATCTCCTCCTCTCCTTGGAAGGGGATGCTGGGACAGATGGGTCAGTGTCAGGATGGGTGTCAGGGTGTCAGAAGGGAGCAAACGGGGCAGTTTCTTCAGAGAATTCTCTGAGGCTGAGACCCTGTACTCACTCTGGGTGCCCAAAACATTCCTCCAACCTTGAGACCATCCCTCGTCCCTCTGTGTTGAGTGATACCAAGGTTGGGATGACTGGGATGGGATGATCGAGTGGTCTGTGCCTAACCAGGCATGGCCTGAGCATGTGCCATCCAAGGCTTTGACTTGCTTAATTGCAAAGCAAAATCCACTTTTACAAACTCTAATTTCTGATTAAAGACACAAAGAACAGAAACATGCATAGGCATAAAAGAGCAGCACATTGTGTATTCATTATGAATAGTAACCCTTAATGCTTCTCCCTTTCACACCAGGGATTTTCAGATAAGAGAGTCCCCCCCCACCCTGCCTTTGTCAGCCTTCGAGTGAGAGCAGCAATTACTGCTCTTTTCACTGGACAAAATGAGAGAGCCTAGAGATCTGTCAGGTCTGCTGTCTGCAATCTGCTCCCACTTCACAGAAAACAGACAAGGGGAGAGGAAAGAGTTTGACAGACTGGACAACAGGGTGAGAATAACTGCAACATCTCAATTCCTGTTGCAACCCATGGGGGCAGGCACTGGAAAGGAGGATCCAGGGACCAGTGCAGAGAGGCCAGTTATTGAGACTGTATGATACCTGTGATGTCAGATATTTTTATTTGTGGCATAGAATTGTTCAAGAAGGGGACAAAAATGGTTTCCCAAGAAAGATGCTCCACGGTCTGGAATTTGTCATCCTTCTGTCACTGCCTTTCTTTCACACCTCCTCGGGTGCTGTTCTTCATGCTTGTATCTCAGATGGTTTATAGCAAGTTGCCAACTGCATTATGCAGTAGCCACATGATGGGTCCACTTCAGCCATGGAATTAGCGCCAAGAGGATATGGCTTTTGCTGGGATTCAAAAGGGAGAGCAGGCGTCCTGAGAATGATAGAAAAAACATGTCCAAAGAGCACAACCTTTCCATGAGTGTAGCCTCAGCAGCCCAGGCTGAGATCTGAGCAGCCCAAGCTGGGATTTTCATCTAGAAAAACCTCCAGAAATTAAATTCTTGCTTTCAGGTAATGAAGACTGTATCAGTGGAGGGTCTAAGATCTAAATATTCCCACTGTTAACTGGGCTGTCCTCATGACAACTCAATGGCCAATGCCTGTGTGCTTGATCCAAGGGAAAGAAAAGGGGTGGGAGGAGATAGTTTGACCTCCACTGCCAAGATGACCGGGGACCCAGGGGCTGAGCTCTGAGCCTTGGGAGTTGGACCAGATGACTTTTGAAGGTCCCTTCAAAGGTAACACATTCTATGATTCTATGACTTGTGGGAGGTGTCCTTGCCCATGGCAGGAGGGTTGGAACTAGATGATCTTTAAGGTCCCTTCCAACCCAAACTATTCTATGATTCTATGACTGCAAGGTACTGATGACACAAAAGCCAGTGCAAACCAGGGGGCTGGTTGGGAGCCTTGGTGCTTGGGCAATGGCTGCCCAGGTGGAGGATCCCCACGGTGTCCTCCCACAGAGATGCAACAATGGAGTGGATGGACCTGGACTATTTTTCCCAAGAATATTTAACTGAAATTGCCAGAGCATGGAGCAATGGGATGAGGAGTAATGGTTTTAAACTAGAGCAGGGCAAGGTTAGATGACACATTAGAAAGAAGTTCTTCCCCATGAGGGTGGGGAGACACTGGCCCAGGTTGCGCAGAGTGGTGGAAGCCCCATTGAGCCTAGAGATGTCTAAGGCCAGGCTTGCTGAGGCTCTGAGCATCCTGATCTGTGCAAGATGTCCCTGCCACTGCAGGGGTTTGGACTGGATGATCCCTGAAGATCCCTATGATTCTATGAAATTTGACACAGAGATAATAACACCCCTCATTCCTGGTTATGATGGCTGATTTTCTATCTGGAATTCCCACTGGACATGAAGATGATGAAGCAGAAATTTTTTCTCCAGATGTGGAATTCTCTTTTCCCTCCTGTTCTGAGCATCGGTCTCACTGTCCAGCACAAGACCATGCCAGGCTTTGCTACTGTCAGGAAAATGGCAGTACCACAGCCTCCCCCACCCACACCTGTTTAATTTCTCTAATCATTCTCCCCATTGCAAATATTTTCTGGTTTGTAACAGATGAGGTTTGAAAACAATGCTATGTGCAAAGCTACAGAATCTTTCTCTTGTTTGCTTTTATTCCACTGGAGAAACAGAACTGATTCATTTATTCGTCGCATATAAATGAACCAACTGTTTGACTCTTGTTTTTTTTAATTATAGTGTGGCAAAACAACCCACAGTTTGATTTTTACAAGTTTACTCATTACTCAGACTTGTTAACCAGGATATGGGAGCACTTAGGTGCTATTAATTTATTTAGTAATCTTTTAGTTTTCACTAGAATTTCTCATCAATTTCTTGGGGCATCATTTCTGCATCTCAACTTGACATCTCAAGCTTTTCTTTATAAGAGAAGGACAGATCATTACTGGTAAATAATAAACAATTACTGATAATTGTCCTCATTGTCAAAAGTAACTTTGTTCTTTACCCAGAGTTTTAAAAATAGCTTTTCTTTAGATGGAGAACAGCTGTTCTCTTCATATAGAGACATGTTGATTTTCTTCTCTGCTTGGAATAGTGAGGTGATGGTGAGGCTATTGTGGGAGGATGGTGGAGTGATGGTAGGGTAATGGTTGGATTGATGATGGTGGGGTGGTGGGGGGGTTATAGTAAGATGACAGTGTGGTGGTGGTGGGATGACCCTCCCTGTGTTCCTGGAGATGACCACCCTCAGCCATCTGTAGTTGTCCCACTCAACTCACATCATTTTCCATCAGATTACACTTATTCTCCTTTCCTCCAGAAGCTGGGAGTCTGTGCTGGTGTAAATCCCTTTCAGGACCACAGCACAAACTTTTCCCCTGCAGTTCTGCCCACCAGTGGTGGCTGGGGCAAGGTAGTAGCATAACAGAGAATCCAGAGATACCTCTCATCTCCTACCATGGACCCCATCCCAATCCTTTTCTATCCACGTTTTGCAAGTCAGGGAACAGCACAATCCTCTTGCACAGAGTTAATGCCATGAGTTCACCACTGAAGGAGGAAAATCACCCTTGAGTTCTGTATCACTGCTCACAGCTGCAGCCCCAAACCCTTCCTCCTACAGAGCTGTTGGTGACCTCTTATTTTCCCTTTCTCACTCCAATGTTGCCACTATCCTCAGTGAAGTACAGAAGTGCTATTTCACCCAGAAACCTCATGTGTTTTATGAGATGATTGTTCTCCTCAGCAGTGAGGATCATTCAGCAACCCCTAAGGTTGTATCTCTAAAGATGACCCCACATGGAAGTGTATCCATTGTCTGTTGTCCCCAAGCACAATTATTTCCAGCCATCTGCAGGCACTGCAGGTGCTTCTGGATATAGGTTTTTCATCACTGCACTGAAATCAGAGAGAACAGTGTTGCTGTCACCCTGTGTGAGGGAGTGATGAGAAGGGTGCCTCTCTGTCACACCGAGACCATTACTCGTCCCCTCCTTGCTGGCTTCCTCAATCACATCGACCTTCCTCAAAAGCACAAATGCATGACTGTGGCATGTTCAGGAAAATAAGTGACTCACTGATGGCTGTTACACTGATTAGCCCAGAGTGTTCTGAAATTCTCATTCCTACGGGAACAATGTCTGTGACCAGCCTCACCTCCCACAGCAACTGGGAAACCCTGAAAATCTCCAGTTGAGCACAAGGGAAGGCAAAGCCCCTTTAGTAGAGCCCAAAACGTAAGAAAAGATGGGTCTGTCCTTTATCATTGAGGCAGTGACCAGTGCTGGCTTTGCACAAGTCATGGTTTGGGTCAGACTGGGCAATGGGAACAATAAATGATGCCCACCACCTCCCTCACCAAAATGTGGAAAGGGAAAAAGATTTATGAGTTTAGAAAAAGCTACAGAGTTTTCATACACGAAGGTTTTGCTGCCTGATTCCCACTGAGACGAGAATTTTGGTGGGGGTTAGGAACTGCAGAGTGAAATTGTAGCCATGTTTGGGTACCTTTGTTGCACTTGGGCTAGAGAGTTCCACCTGCAGCCCCAGGGACCATCATCCCTGATGGTGATGCCCCCGAGATCCAGCACCAGTTACATCATCCATGCAGGCAACGTGAAAGCTTTGCATGTCCCAGAGGGCTGGGAAAAGGGGCTAAGTTGTTAAATTGAGCATCTCACTTCAGAGATGGGGCAAGGTGGAATTCAGGAGATGATAATGCATCCAAGTGCTGTGGAGTGAGACAGAGAAAGAAGCACATTTTGTAATTACATTAATGAGAGTGTGTGAAGCAAGAACCAGCCTCAAGTGATGAAGCTAATATCTGTTTTCACTCCATCTGCCACTAGAGGTGATCTCTGAAAGACATGAAGGTCTTATGTCCAATCACGTCCCCTTCCATCTCATCTGCCAGGGAGAGACAGAGTTAGATCATGTCTCTCCCTCATACGGAAACTTTGTGGCTCCTCCCAGAGCAGACCCAGACACTTCCTCATGGCTCTGGAGGGGTTTGAGCATCTCATTTCCACTGATTCATTGTCTCTGATTCTTTGCCAGGCAGCCACCCCCCTCTGGAGCAGGGCAGGGAGGGATTACAGGCTGGTGGATGTTGCCAGATCATGGGGACCTCGATACATCAGGAAAAGGGAATTTTCAGATCAGCTCAAGGCAAGATGGGTGGGAAGAAAATGAATGGCGTAGGAGAAGAAAATACTAAACAATTGTATGGTTAATTTTGTTTCACCATGTCCCTTTGCCCCCATCTGAGGAAGGCAACTCTGTAGGGATTCAAGGCCAGGTTGGACAGGGTTTTAAGCAACCCAGGCTGGTGGGAAGTGTCCCTGCCCAGAGAGACACTGTGTGGGCTTTGAGATCACTTCCAATCCAAACCATTGTATGAAACTATGGGGCAGACTGCAGAGCTCCAGTGATAAGAAGCTGGTGCAATGTCTATATAGGGAATTCAGTCTAGAAGGTAAAGCACATGGAGTGGTGTAGTCTACTGCTCAGCTCACCAGCTAGTGAAGGGGTAAAGCAATGGACCTTGACTCACTGGGAGTCACAGCCTCATCACAAACTTCACAGGGATTACTGGAATACAATTAACATCTCCCAGCCCCATGCCAACCTCACATAGTATCATGAAACTTGGAGGGATTAGCCCCATCTGTCCCCTGGCCACCACCAGCATGGGGGTGGCCATCACTTTTTGTAAGGGCTCCCAAAGCACCTCTGTGCTTATGGTTGACATCTCCTTTGCAAAACTTCTTAGCAGAGAAGTAACACAGAAATGCCAATCATCTCTGTTGGAACACATATTGGAATGTTTTTCCAGTTTGTCAAATTAGTGTTAGCTTGTTAATTATACATATCAGAATCTGCTGTCCATCACTAGCTCGAGCCAATGGGCTGAATAGACCAGCCCTGCCACAGTCTGGACTAATGAAGATTTTAAAATCCTGCTTGCCTACACCTTTTGTCAGAAATAATTCACCTTCATATTTTGACTAATCACAGCACCTCAGAGCGACTGGGCTGGCTCAGATCCAAGGAAAAGGAAACTCCTTCTCCAGCTCTAGGCAGCAATACCAACTTTGGAGAAAGGACTTAACTCCACTTTACATTGGGTTGCCTTGTGGTGAGACCCCCAGAAGTAATGACATCATTAGTGTTGATGCTGTGTCCCCAAGATCAGGCAGACAGGGCATCTTCACAGTGCAGGGTCCAATCACAAATCAATTAATCAATCACATGAAAGGTTAGGGAACAAACTCAACCCCACCTAATTTGAAAGCCCTTGCCAGGAACAGGGCTGAGCATGTCATTTCTCTCTCCACGGACACAGCCTCAGCAGGGAGGTGGCACTCCCAGCTTTGAGGGGGAGAACTGAAATCAGGACAAGTTTCTGTAAAATTGATGAGTCCAATGCATCAGTTGGTTACTTCTCTAATGCAAGTAGCACTTTACACATAAAATATTGGCATGGAGGTAGCCAGAGTCTCTCAACAGGGAAGTGTCTCTTTAACTGCCTTCTCTGCTCATCCTGAGATTTACCATCTGACAGAAAGTACACTCCATCACTAGCAATTTTCAGCTGAATAGGGGAAAATAAAGAACAGGCAGCTTGTAAATAAACATCTACCTTAAATCTAAAAATTACGTAAATGGAGAAAATCATGACTGCAATCAAAAGTCATGATTTTTTTTTCCTATCTCAGCTTCACAGTCTGTAGCCTTTTGTAGAGGAGCATGCCTGTCACCAAGGAGAAACAATATCACGTCGACCGATAAGAACAGCAGAGAGATGAACAGGAAGAGATGGAAGCCTCAGGAAAGGAGCTGTCAGCAGATCTAGAAGCTGAAATACATTCCCACCAGCCAGGCTTTGAAACAAGAGGTGCTTGGTTTCCAAGTGTCAGGGGAGAGGGGAAGTCATCTGCCATGAACAGAGAAAGGGGCAGAAAGACTTGGTAAGTGCTTGGCTTCATATAACTCACCTCACTCTGTTAAAGAGAAAAAGCTATTTATAGTAGTGCTCTCCATCCTGTCAATTCCAGCCAAAGTGCTTCTTCTGTCCTATGGATGAGGCACTCACAAGTGACTGAACATCGACCCACGATGGTGACTCTGCATCCACCACCCACAACCACCTTCACCTGCTCCAAACACACCCCAAGGCAAATCCAAACCCTCATTTCAACCCAGGGCTTCTGCAGCAACACACAGACTTGAGGTTATGAGACATTAGTGGGTCTTAATGAATCATCACCATCTCCAGCTGAATTGCTGTGGAGGGCTTGGACACACAGAATCAGAGAGTCATCTTCACTGGATGAACTCAGATCCTTGAGTTCAACCATCAAGCCTGCTCTGACGAATAATCTTCATTCCAAACACAAGTGGAGCTCCAGGCAGCCTGAAGAGATGCAAAATGATGGCTTCCACTGGGCAAGCAAATTGTTGTCCAGGAATTTGACTCTTCTGCAGTTGAATCTTTGGAGATTTTGGCATCACTCAGCCATGAGGCTCTGAGCAACCTGATGTTCCTGCTCACTGCAGGGGGGTTGGACTAGATAACCTTTAAAGGTCCCTTACAGTTCAAAACATTCTATGATTATATGATTGGTTAAATGCAGATTGATTAAATCATGCAGAAGGTTGAGCTGAGTACAGGAGAAACAAGTGCCAGTGTCTCAAATAGCTCTCCAGCCACCACCTACCAGCCTCATTTACTGCTACTTCCAACTGAGCATATTCCCCATTTTAAGCATTAAAAAAAGCAGCAAGATGAGCTTCCCAGCTCACAAATGGGTGTTTGGGGAATGCTGCCAGGCTGGCTTAGGGTTTGGAAGAGACAAAGAAGGAAGAGTGCCTTTATGCTGGCTGGAGTCCTCTCTGAGTCCCTGGGAGGGTGTCTGGGAGGATGCTGCAGGTCCAGGTTCTGCCATTCCGGGGACAGTCAGGTCCTTACAAGTGGCAGTGGCCAGAGACTGCAGCCCCCTTCACCCCGCAGGAGCCAGTCTGGGTGGGAGGAAAGCATTTTATTTAGCAAAGAGCTGTGATAAATGACTCTGCACCTTGATTAGCTCAGTAAGATTGACTTGTCACCATAGGATCCAATGTGGAATATCTGTGTTGAGAACTGAAAGTTTTCCCACCTCTGATGGGTGCCTGTGCTGTTTCATCCTCTCCTCTCCTTCACCAGCTCTGCCATCCCGAGGGCACCTAGTTTGGTGGGAGGTGCTGCCTAATTTTTTGAAAAGCAGAAAAAAACCTAGAGGGGACTAAAACCCAAAGTCTTCATAAAGACTTTTCTCATGGTTAGAAGCAGAGGAGAGGCCTCAGGGTTGTGTCTTTAAGGTGGTGGGTGGCTCCTGGAGACAAGCAGGTGCCAGTGGGACTCCATGGAGGAAGCAGAGCAGACTCTCGCTGAGTGCATCAGGGTAAATTTAGTTACTCCAAATTCATCATAAATCCAGTTGGGTTTCCAGCACATCTCTCCATGCCTCAGTTTCCCCATCTTGGTTTCTGAGGCTAGGTGACATTTCCTTTCCTCCCTGGTCCCTCAAGGTTGGGTGTGAGATGCCAGCTGAAGGAATGGCCAGAGCTAAGCTTGCTCGGAAAAGCAAAGCCTGGGAATGTTTGCCCCAAGGTGGAGCTTTTTTGCTCTGAAGTGGAGCTTGCTTTGGTCAAGGGCTGAATTTCTTCACTGAAGGAGCCAGTTCTGATGGAAAATCAGCATCTACAAATGATGCAATGCACATTTTTTTTGCAGGCAAATACTCGTTCTGGAGATGGATAATATGCACTTGCAGCCACAGAGCAGAAATAATACCTCAGGCTCATCAGAGCAATCACAGCCCAGCAGCAGAGCTCAGACTTTGAATACCACAGACTTCCAACATGATTCAAACACAAGGAAGGAATGAACTGGAAGAAATCACTGGCCAAGAGAAAATTTCAGCTACCAGAGAAATGTTTGTTGTGAATTATGTCCCATCCCCAGGGCTGACAGATCGACGAAGCACTTGGCTGGCCATCACTGGCTGGGGAACAAAGTACCCAACTGCTGCTTCTCCTCTGCCTTTAGAACATTTGGCTTTTCCTTCATGTTTTTCTCACCTGCCAACTGAATTATTGCAAGAAAGGGCTTTTGATTTTTTTTAAATAAAGGGCAAAGACCTGTGGAAATAGGTGGAGTGGGACTGTAGAGGTGAACATCTGTACTCTCACAGGCCTGGAGCACCCACAGCCACAGTCCCTGCTCCTCACTTCAGCAAATCTAACCTCCTTTCCTGGCCTTGTCCTACAAACCTCTACAGAGTCCAGCTGCCAGTTTAATGAGAAACATGTTCTAGCATGGCAGAGGGAGAGCTTTTCAGCAGATCAGGTTGTGAGGCTGGGGATTTGTTGATGGAATTTAAGACAGGCAAATAAGTTCTGACAGGGTGTTTTAGTCTTCCTCCAGACCAGAGAGAATTTCTTTCTGCTGGAAAATCGACTTCTCCACTCCCACCACTTATCAAAATCATTCATTTTCAACCAGACACATACACGAGGAGTTTTTTGTTTGTTTGCTTTAGGAAAAGAATGTTTTCTTACTAAAATTTGTCCGCAAATGCCCAAGGAAATACCCTGATGGGTATTTTGGGGTATGTTTTCCACAGAGGCATCTGAATAGTCCAGCCTTTCATAACACACTCAAATCTCCTCTGGCTCTCATGCTGTTCCCTCATGGAACCCAAAATGCAAGCATCCCCCTCATCGCTGAGTATTTGGGTCTGTCCCCAGTTTAGCTAAATTTCTCAGCCACATGTGCTGTCATCATATCTATTTTCCTGACCTGGAGAGAGGCAGGAGGATGGGCTGTAGGGCACTGTTTTTGCAGTCACCATAGAACACAGGCAGAGGCTGCATTTTTACCAGGGAGAGCACCACTAAAACATCTTGCAAAAAGCTTTTCCCTGTGCCTCCTTCCATCACTCAAGGGCTGTCCCCTTCTTTCTCCTTCAGCTTCTTCACAATGGTATTGCCTCCCTTGCACATCTTGTATGATTATCACATCTCCAATGTTTCATGCAGCTGGACTGAGCTCCCCTGAATTTCAGCAGCTCATAAGCAAATTGTCATCAGGGTCAGCCTTATTCTCTTATCTGAAAACAATATATCTGTGTGGATGTTTCCCTGTCTCTTTATCAACAGTTCCATGATGCACCATTAAAAAAGATTTGGAAGAATAAATGCAAAACATGTGTCATGTTTCTTATTTTCCCAGCCTACATTGCCCTGTCCCTCCTTTACTTCCACGAGGGTGACACACAAGACACAGCACATTGTGTCCTACGAGATGAAAGACATGTCAGGCCTAACCCTGTGCACTTTAAAAATGGTGCTGAATTAATTCCCGTAGGTTGGCTGGAGGCAGAACAAGCCTGTCTGGAATGCAAAGCAGCCCCCAGTGCAGAGAAGCAAGAAGTCTGGGCAGAAAGTGATGATCAATCGAATTTCCCCTTAAATCAGATGGAAAAGATATTATGTCCCGTGAAGTGATCATGAGCTGGAGCCACCAGGGAGAGCTGCACCAGCACCCAATTTGCCATGGCCAAGCCATGCTGGGCTGTTAAGTCTTCCCTGGGGAAGAAGCAGGTTTAGCAAGTTTGGTTCCTCTTCCACAGCCCAATCTGTTTTCTAATTCCCAACACTGTTTGTGCTATGGAAATAATACAGGACTTTCATTGAGTGGAGCATTACACATCATAGAATCATAGAATAGTTTGGGTTGGAAGGGACCTTAAAGATCATCGAGTTCCAACCCCCCTGCCATAGGCAGGGACACCTCCCGCTAGATCAGGCTGCTCAGTGCCTTGTCCAGCCTGGTCTTGAACACCTCCAGAGAGGGAGCATCCACAACCTCTCTGGGCAACCTGTTCCAGGCAACCTGGGATATGGTGTGGTGAACTGCCATCTCAGAAAGTTCAACAAGGATGACTGTAGGGTTGGGGAAATCCTCCCTGTCAGTACAGGCTGGGAGATGACATGATAGAGAGAAGCCCTGCAGAAAAGGTCTGAGGAGTACTGGTAGATGAAAAGTTACTGTGAGCCAACAATGTGTGCTCACAGACAAGAAAGCAGGAACTGAGTTGTATCCTGAGCTGTGTTAGGAGAGCCATGGTGATCCCGGGCCTTTACTCTGTTCTGATGAAAATCCTTCTGGAGTTACTGTGTTCAGCTCTGAAACCCTCAGCACAAGAAAGACGTGGAGCTGTTGGAGAGGGTCCAGAGGAGGCCATGAGGATGCTCCAAGGGCTGGAACGCCTGTGCTGTGAGGACAGGCTGACAGAGCTGGGGCTGTTCAGCCTGGAGAAGAGGGGTCCCTGGAGAAGCCTCCCAGTAGGGGCCCAAAGGGAGCTGGGGAGGGACTGTTTGCCAGGGCATGGAGCGATAGGACAAGGGGCAATGGCTTTAAACTAGAGAAAGGCGTGTTTAGATGAGACATGAGTACAAAGTTCTTCCCCATGAGGGTGGTGAGACATTGGCCCAGGTTGCCCAGAGAGGTGGTGGAGGCCCCATCCCTGGAGACATCCAAGGCCAGGCTTGCTGAGGCTCTGAGCAACCTCATCTAGTGCAGGATGTCCCTGTCACTGCAGGGGGGGTGGCACTAGATGGCCTCTGAATTTGCCTTCCAGCTGATTCCATGATCTCATACCAACCTCTGCTCCTCCTGACTCTGACATCCCCAGCAGCCCACAGGCCACTTTCCTCTGCTCCCACCTTCCTCACAGCAGGAGGAAATTCTCCAGGAGCACCAATCTGCAATATATGACAGGCATTATTCAGCCCTGCTTAGTGACATATTTAAGGCCATATTATTATTATTTATTATTGGATCTTGCAAGTGCTCCTCATGCAGAGCCAGTGCTTTATGGGCCCAGGATTGGGGGTGAGTACTCCCTTTGCAAAGGAGCACACAATCCACATCCAAATCTTGCAGAATACGAGATACTGGAACTGAAAATTGCATTCTAATGTGACAGCAACTTTAGATCACTTTTAATTCCCAGCATTTATCATTTACTGTTTTTTTCTCTCCTCTCCAGACCCACACTCAGTTCTAAGAAGCTTTGCTTAAGTTGCAGGAACGAAATTAAGAATAAGCCCAAAACTCTCAACAACCCTAAAACATTTGATGCTTTTCCAACATCACGTCAGGAGAATACGTCATGTAAATAAGTCATGAGCTGATGAGAGTCTATTATCCCCAAACAGGAAATTATTTTTAGCAAGCATTGCAGTGACTTTAGGTACTGACAGGGGGAAGGGACCCCAAAATCAGGTGAATGAATCATCCTAGAAGATTCTTTGTGTGTGTGTGTATCTGTGTGTGTGTCCTGTCTGCACCATGGGGAACATGCAAGATGGATTTGACTGAGGAATGCATCACCTCAAGAAGTTGTGTGAAACAGGAGAAGGATCAATCTTCACATGAACAGTGGGAACAAGATGAACTGTAATAGCTCCTGATTAACAAGATGTCAGGAGTCAGAGTAATACCACATCTTGAATCAGGCATCAGGTGTAAAGGGTGAAGAAAGTGGAAAACAGATTATTTGTGATTGGTTTGTTGATGATGAAGCCTCACCTCTCTGAGATGCAGTAATCATAGACACAGAATGGTTTAGATTGGAAGGGACATCAAAGCCCACCCAGTGCCACCCCCTGCCCTGGGCCACCAGCCCAGGTTGCTCCAAGCCCCATCCATCCTGGCCTTGAACTCCTCCAGGGCTGGGGCAGCCACAGCTTCTCTGAGCAAGCTGGACCAGAGGCTCATCCCCATCACAGCAAAGAATTTTGTCCTGAGATCTCATCTAAATCTCCCTCTTTCAGTTTAAAACTGTTTCTCCTCATCCCATTGCAATACAGTCCTGCAGAGAGTCTTTCTTCATCTTTCCTGTAGGCCCTACAGGGAGGCCACTATGAATTCTCCCTGTAGTCTTCTCTTCTCCAGGCTGAACACCTCCAACAATGGCTCAATGGCCTAGATGGATTTCAGGTCTGATCTAATTTGACAGTTTTTATGTTCTCCAGGGAAATATCCAGAAAGTTTGGAAAAATACCCTCTTGCACCTGGTGACTTTTTCCTCTGTGTCACTCCCTGCTTGGAGAAGGTTCCTGCTTCCCTCAGATCCCAGCATTTGCTCAGAGTCTCAGCTGACAAATACTCAATAGGACTTTATCATCCACTGTTATTATATTATAATTTAAGTTCTTCATGTGGGCTTTTCCCTGGAGTGAGTCTTTAAGCAGTTAATAAGCTTCTCCAAAACTTAATTTATGGTCAGCTCAGCTGATCCTCTCTCATCATCTTTGTTTTTTCCAGACAGACAGAAGAACAGAAGAAATATTTGCTCATGTGATCTATATTTTTAAATAGTTGCTCCTTTCTTGTTTATAAAATTATATCTCACACAGGCAGGAACACATGATTATTAAAATGAACTATTCATTAGTTCTATTAATCTAAAAGCAGCATTCATCTAAAAGCCTCAGCATTAAACACATGAATTCTGAGAACTTCTGGGGTATTTGGTGGGAAAGAGAAGATGGATCTGTGTGGTCAGCTTCAGATTCCAGTCAGTCCCTGCTCTAGCTGAAGGAATCTGGGTGATGTGTGCTTGCTGCCTCAGTTTCCCCGTTTGCAGTGCTAGATTTACAAAAACATAACCATTTCCTTCATGCTAAACTTACAAAGTCCTGTTGTGCATGTTGGACTTCTGCTAAATCCCATGAAAGGCAGCTTGTGGTTGCAGAGACGTGCTTTGGAGCAGCACCACCTTATTTCTTTTGTGGAGAAGAACAAAATCAATCTTGATTCAGAAAGAAGTGATAGCTAAACAGTGAGAGATTGAGCAACAGGAAAGGAATGCCACATGCAAAATTGGCATAATTACTGGATAGGAAATGGTCTGTTGTTTATTAATACACAGTATCATTACCAATTCTGCATCCAACAAGGAGGATTTGATGCCAGAGATTTCAAAAAGAATCGACAGAAGTATTACTTCAAACAATTCATCTTCTGTTATGAATAAGTCAGTGGCATAATGTGCAACTTAATTTCCCCAGAGATGAAGGGGAAAAAAACAAGTCTCAGAGATACTTCTTTACTTTTTAAGCTTTTAAATCAAAATCTGATCCTGTTCGAACTGCTCTTTGTTTTACAGTTTCCCATCCCAGTCAAAAAGCATCGGTGGAGACTCCAGCTCTACCACTTGCTCCTGCATCTCATTAGAACCTGCCCTTCAGAAACCCAGCATCACCTCACATGTCTATGTTTGCTGAAACTCCATGCTGCACAATTTAAAATCTGATTAATGAACTGTCTTCCAATGGGGTCTGTGGACTGCTCTAATTAAAGAAGAAATTGCTATCTTGGGATCTCCCCCTCAATCAATCATCCAATCAATCAATCATCCTCATTTTGTTTACTGCTCTGGTCAAGATAAAGAGTCAAACAGAAAAATATATATCATACAGGCAGTTGGGAAATGCAAAAAGTTCAGCAGAACTTTTATCAGAAGACATTAGAAGAACTAGAAATGTGTGATGAGGTGTGAACAGTGTCTTAGGGCTGCCTGATGTCAGAACTTGTCCCAGAACAATCACATGGTCTTAGAATCATAGAATTGCCCATATTGGAAGGGACCTTTCAGATTGTCTAATCCAACCATCAACCCAACTCTGACAAGAACCATCCCTAAAGCATATCTCTAAGCTCTGTGCCTGCCCATTTCTTAAATCCCTCCAGGAATGGTTCCTGAAGCCCTTGCTTTGGCAGTCTCTCCCAGTGCTTGACAACTTGTTAAGGGGATCTCAGCTCTGAGATCCCAGTGTGGGTCTGAGTCCATCCTAAAATGTAAATAAAGCCTCAGGCACAACACTTACACATTGACTTAGCTCAAATCCAGACGTCTAATTCCCCTGGTCTATGGTTTAGGCACCTAAAACTCCTCCTCCGCTGACTGGGGGGTACCCAACTCACATCTGGAAACCTTCAGCTGGGGCACATTATCCCACAGGCTCCAGATTTCCTGCTGTTGTGTGCTTTGTGGATGGATTTATGGAAGACTGGATGCTAGAGCCAGAGTTTAGCTCTTAGATGCAGAGAACAGATGCTGGGTTTGAGGATCAGTTCTGAAAAGCTCTCTCTCTCTTCTTGAGCATTCCAGGGAATAAACCAGAGCTTCCAATAAAACTCTCTCTGGAGTATTCATCCCATCAATTGATTCAGTATTTACCATTCAAAGTGCTATTTAGAGTTAATTAAATTGTACTGGTTTCTGAATAAGGGAGAATTGACTTTTCAATGTGCTTCCCTGATGCATTTATTTCTACAGTAATCAGGCAACAAATACATAGAGTGCTCTTGTGTTCCTTCTTCATTAGCAGGGTCACCAGGAATCTCCCTGGATCCTGACATACCCTGTTATGGAAGTATGTGCAAATGTGGAAATTCCTACCTGGAAAGACCTTGGGCTGGTTCTGGGTGCCCTCTGCACAAGCAGACATTTGGCCAACAGGACTGAAGGGGCTGCAAGAAAGCTAAAGAGGGATTTTTTAAAGGACAGGTAGCGATATGATGAAGGGTAAAAGCTTCAAACTGGAAGAGGGAGATTTACGTGAGATTTCAGAAAGAAATTATTTGCTGGGGGTGGAGGGGGAGGTGTGAGCTCCTGGCCCAGGCTGCCCAGAGAAGCTGTGGTTGCCTCATCTCTGGAGGGGTTCAAGGTCAGGTTGGATGGGGCTTGGAGCAACCTGGGCTGGTGGAAAATGTCCCTGCCCAGGACAGGGAGTGGAATGAGGTGACCTTTAAGGCTCATTCCAACTCAAGCCATTCTGAGATTATAAAATAGAAATTTTAGTGCTTGTTGCAGAACAGTGCAATGCCAGCACTCAAACCTAGACAACACCAGAGTGGTCGGGTTGGGGAGGAGCTGGAGGAAGCTGCAGCCTGGCTGGCTCTTGACTCCATCTTCACTGCAGGGAGGTTCCCAGCCCACATTGCATTTGCTATCATGAAGCAAGGAATCCCTTTCATTTTCCAAAACAGGAGGCTGTGGTATATAATGATGGATGCAGGACTGGGAGGCAAATGGGTGAAAGTGACATCATGACTATAAGTCATGTGTGGAACAAGGAAATAGTTCTGAGAGGAAATTATTTTACCAGATCTGTTTTGACACTTGAAAAGAATGGGAAAGAGGCCAGGATAAACCTGGACCTCCATAACTTTTTTGCCTTCAAGGACTTTTGCTCTTTTCTTTATCATTCAGACTCAGTAGAGCATTAGCAAGGGCTCTGTCTTCTGACAGATGCCAATGCCTTCCTTTCCAAACAAAAGTTGACCTAACTAACTGTCCTCCTAATCCCCAGACAACCAGAGAAACAACCACGTACTTTAAAAGAGGGCATGAGGGGGAACAAGCCTGTGGCCTCAGAGAGACCTGGTGATCGATGCTGTGACCAACAATAGCATTGTCATGGAGGTGAAGACTGCAATGATGGATGTTGATTTATCCCATAAATCTCCCAGATTTATTTTTATGCAGAGCCAGGACTGCTTTTGCCAGCATGACCAGTAGCAATTTCCCCGACAGACAGAAAGGCCATAGAGTGACCATCTAAAATCTGTCCAAGAAAGAGATTATAGAATGGTTTAGGTTGGAAAGGACCTTAAGGATCATCTAGTTCCAACCCCCCTGCCATGGGCAGGGGCAGATCAATGACAGTTAATGCTGCTTCTCAAGAAAGAGTGGAGGCAGCCCAGAGCTGGAGGCAACTTTGGGCAAGGAGCACCTGGATCCAGAAAGAGGAGACCAGACTCACTAGAGACTGCAACACCAGGGAAAACTCTGTGATTTATCAAAACCATGCTGTGGAGAGGTCTTTAAGTAGGGAGTCAAACTACCAAAGAATATTTTAATAAATGAAATATAAAGGGATGACTTTTTTGCAGAAGACAGTCTCCACGAGGCTAATTAAAATATTGCTGGCCCTCATTTAACTTCCTGGGCTTTGTTTTAAGAGCTAATGAAATGCAAAGTATTGCTCCCTGTTTTCATCTGTGAGAGAGTTCATTAATGTACATCTCTGTGCTGGCTTAAGCCAAGTGCTAAGAAAGAGAATAAATTGAATCTCAGTAATTGAAGACCATCACTTTTTGGCTACTACCCAATATTGGAAATGAAATGTTAAAAGAAAAGAAAGGGGGAAAATGAGAAGTTCACACTTGAAAAGAAATGTTGTGGTTGTGGTTCTGCTACAATAAACTAAGTGTTTTGGAAGGGAAGATACTTCCTTTAGATTCTATCTAAAAAAATAAGTTTCATGAAAAAAAAATGTTTGGCCAGTCATTCACTGGGCACTTTGGGTGGAGAAATCCTCTCAGGAAAGAATTTCTTTGTTTCAGCTTTTGTCTTAAGGATTCATCATACCATGCACTGCAGGAGGGGATGGTTGCTGAGCAGAGCAGTTAATTCTCAAGCTAAAAATATAACCTATTAATATAAGCTGGTAATATTTTTTTTTGTGCAGTGACAGTGGTTTCTAGGAAGTCTCTCCACTCTTCAAGCCTTTTGCTGCAATTTAGATTTGAAAGTGGCTTTTCCTGTGTATTCAAAAAGCAAGCAGTTCCTAGAACAGCAGAGTAATGCCTGGTTTTCAAAGCTTTTCCTTCTATCTATTCTTTGGTTTCTATAAGAAGGTGAGTTAGGGATATTTTTTTCTTCCACAACTGCATAAATAAAACCATCTTCTTGAATGCTGTTTCCGTGAAACTGTAACAGCTTTGAATCCTTAACCAGTGGGCTAAATTTTACAGAAATTGGCCAATTCAATAGAGAATTCAGAGATACACACAAACATGTGCCACAAAGCATGTTCCTTTGGAAACTGAGCTACAGATAAACTGACCTCCCCACTGAAATCCCCATTGAAAACCTGGAGATGCTGCCTGAAACTGGTAAAAGATTCCAAAAAAGCTCATGATATTCAGGCTGCCCTCTGTAAAAGTCTTGGTCTCTTCCATAGGGTGTAAATAGTGTGTGCAGGGAACATACCCTTTTCTCTACTCAGTCATTTCTTGGCACAAAGAGCATTTGCTCTTACCAGAAGCATCTTATAGCATGCTCCAAGCTCCTGTCACAGCTTTAGCTAGGATTTTTTAAATTTTTTTTTCAGTATTTTCTCTATGAGGCCACAATCTGCAACTGATAGCACAGAGTTTTTTGCACAGATTCAAATTAATGACAAATAAACCCAGACAAACAAATCACAACCAGCTCTGGAGTCTGTATATAAAGTCTTATTCCTTGGAAATAAAAATTCAGGGGCAAAATAAAATAAAATAATAAAATTCTAAATGTGTTGCTCAGAACCAGTGTTGTTCCACAAATTCCATTTAAGTCTAACTCTTGAACTGGGCAGCACGAGTTCTCTGTTCATAAGACAGCATGACTCCATAGTCATCTGCTGTTATTTTTCTCTCTTATTGTATGGTCTCACCAGACTTCAAAATATGTGGAAATAAGAATGTGATTGCACTAAAGGAAGAAACATGGAAATTCTAGAGATTGGTAGATTTGCAAGGGCAGAAACAAGGTTGGAGGAGATCTTAAATTTTATATCCACAGTCTCTCTTGTTAGCTCTCATGTAAATCTCACTAAATTCTGAATTTCCTGGAGTATTACCCGTTAACTCAAATCATTCCCACAGAACCCTCCTGAACCATTTTTTAACTGAGTTATTGCATTTCACGTTCAAACTTCCATCCCATTCAGTAATTTTATTTCCCTTTTTGGATGGAGATTTCAAAAAAATTGTCAGCCTAATTTTGTACCCGTCTTGAAAAAAAACAATCTCATCATAGGATGACATGAAGCTCATATCCCAGGTCACATCCTGCAAAACCCACCAGATGAAAACCACCTGATGCCACTGCTGAGGCTTCTGCAGCAGAGAATGAAAAGATGGTGCAGAGGCAGCTGTGCAGGATGAAGCCCAAGAGTCACTTTTTTAATTTTTCTTGCTGTGCTAGAAATGTGAACTTGGATAAATAATTCATAAATTGATTCTGATGTTCAGATCACTCCTGGAAGCTTAATTATCCCCATAGCACCTGTCTGAGTTCAGCTTTCCTTACCCACTTAATGAACTGGGAAACTGAGGCACAGGTCTCAGGAGGGGAGAGTGGGTTGGAGCTGAAGAGCTTCTGAATCTTTGGAGAGCCTTTTAGAAAATCATTCCTAGTTAATGGTATTTATTAGCTTTCTTTTGACATGCATAAGATTGGACTTTATTATCTCAGGCATTCTGCCTAAACCTTCCTTGGCCTTCTTCCCTTCATCTTCACCAATACAAGCTCTCCTGAACATCAGAGATGATGGTGATTGCTGGCAATTTTTGACTTAAAATCAAAAAAGCGTTTTTGGTGCCAGGAGGTGTCAGGGAACAAAGGATTCCTTTGGCTTCTCCTTCTGGAGGTGATGCTGCTGGATATTGAGTTGAATAGAGACAGCTGTGGGGAGACCTCACAGCAGCTCTCAGTGCCTGAAGCTCCAGAAAGCTGGGGAGGGGCTGTTTGCCAGGGCATGGAGACACAGGATGAGGAGCAGTGGTTTGAAACTAGAGCAGGGCAGGGTTAGGTTAAATATGAGAAAGAAGTTCTTGCCCAGGAGGGTGGGGAGACACTGGCCCAGGCTGCCCAGAGAGGTGGTGGAGGCCCCATCAAGCCTGGAGACCTTGAAGTTCAGGCTTGCTGAGGCTTTGAGCAACCTGATCTAGTGCAGGGTGTTCCTGTCACTGCAGGGGGGTTGGACCAGCTGGCTTTTAAAGTTCCCTTCCAACCCAACACATTCTAAGTTTCATGGCCCTTTTCAGGCTGGAGGTGCAGTGTTGCTTTTTTCTGATAACTTGTATGTGACACTCCTTATTTTCTCTGATGTGCTTCAGTTTATGCAAATCTCAACTTCAGAGTTAAGGGGAATTCTGAAGACAAGGCAATGTCCTAAATTGCTAGTGGAAGTCATAATGGACTCAAAGTAGGTGCATATTTGTGCTTATTTGCAGAGAAACATTACAGAAACCCAGGAAGAGAAAAGTTTTGGAGGTAGAAGGTGAGACTGAACCCCTCGGTGGCTGCCTTTTTCTTCTGGTAACTATGTGACAGCAAACACCATGCAAGGGGACTCATTCACACAGAGGGTCATGACGAAGAAGAGGAGAACAGCAAGGAGCAGTGCAGATGAAACTTTGAAATTGGTTGGGTCCTACAGGGAACAGTCTCCATGACACTGTCTCCCTGCTCACTAGCTGACAGCCTGTCATGTGCCAGATGCATCCTCACTTCCTTAGAGACAGAAGTCAGCTATAAAACACCCTCATCCTCCAGCAGCAGCCTAACTCACTCAGCATTATGCAGAGATGTGGTTTCAGCTCATGACTTATGTCACCTCAACTGGGAATGAAGATAATAATGAGGTCAAGACCAATTATCTCATCCTTCAGTTCTTTGCAGAGGGATACTGATGGGATTCAGTTGCCTAAGGAAAGGACAGGACAGGGTTATCCCAAGACAAAATGCTCCTGGGAGGTGACTAACTCTCTGCAGCTGGGTGACATCAGTCAGTAAAGCTCCTGGCAGAACTTCTCATGATATCTTGGCCAAAGGATGTACCACAGGCTTGTCACTAGGCCTCAACAAAGGTGCTGCAAAGGCCCAGCATGGGTGGAAGTGAGTCTGATTTGGCATCTGTGGGCACTGTCATTTGGGGAACGTGTCTGCTTCCCACCAAAGCTTGTTAGGATGGAAAATGGGCTGCAACAGCCAGTGGTGAGCCACAAACATGATCCATGAAGCTGGGGCAGACTCACTAGCACTCGTGTCATCCCAGCTCTTCCTCTTCTATCAGAAAGTTGGCACAAGCCAGTGAATTGCAAACAAGGGCAATTAGGCTGCCATTTAATCCGCAAGTCCTGCTTTCCTGTGTGTGTTTTGCTCTGCCGAGCTCGGACAGGCTTTGTGAAAGCAAACTAAAAGGAGGATGGGGCAGCTTTCCTCTGACGGATTCTTCTCCCTTTCTCCAAATGACACCCGAATCTTTTTTCAGCCACTGCAAGGGATCATGTTGACATCTCCTTTAAAATCACCACTACTGATTTCTAGATTGAATGGGAAACTTGTAACTGTTGGCAAGGACAGACAGATAGCAAGGAACAAATTCTGCTGAGAATTGCCTCAGTGCAGGTCTCTGAAAAGTCTTGCTTGCAGTGGAGTGCAGCAGTCATCAAAGCCTTTCAATAGAACTTTGTAGTTCAACTTTCTGTGCCTGACTGAGTAGAAGAGGACTACTAAGCAGCCCAAAACAAGGCTCCTGCCCACCTGCCTGCCTGACTTTAGTTGGCATCCAGTCTGCACAGAAAGGGAAATGAGAGCTGTTTCAACGTCTGCCAGCATTCTTCCATGTACTCAAGGAGTTTTAACACTGGCAGAGGTCCATTACTCTCCTTGGGGTATTTTCTGAGGTCCAATTTATTCTTTCAGCCATATGGTGATTGAGTATTTCTCATTGCCTGCAGCTCTTTCAAGAATTTGTCTTTGTTTTGTGACTGGTTCTGGCCAACTTTGCCTAAAACCTCCTCCACGGCTGCTCAGCTGGGTGCCTTGTGAATGGTGTGACACTGTCCAACTAATGAAGATGTGTCACATCACCAGGTCCTTTACCTAGGACAGGTATACAGCCCTGGCACTGGCCTCTCAGAGCCTGTCCTGCTACTGCATTCAAAGGATGTCCTTCCTCCCGGGTGACTTTCTGCCACAGCACAGTGTCAGCACAGAAAGACACCGATTTGTAATGCTGAATATGGCTTTGCTTCATCTTTCCTTGCCTCTGAGCTGTTTCCAAGCTTTTATCCCTCAGCTCTGATTATTTCTAGAGCGGTTCCCATATCCAAAGATGTTCATTCTTGCTCCTGCTCTGCAGCTCAGCTGTCACTGCTGTCAACCCATCTCCAGTTTACCTGCTTTTGCTCACAGCAGAAACCACACTGTGGAATCACACATGGAACAGGAACTCATTTTCCCCTGGGAGACAGACCCATCCTCGCTGGCAAGAACATCAGTCACACACCACCAAGCTGGTTCCTTTCTGTTACTATTGGTGCTTCCTCTCTCTTCAGTAAAAGGTGCTGGTGACTGAGGGACAGCACCCACAGGGCAGAGGACAGCGTCCTCAGTTGTATTTCCTGTGTGTACTGTCTGTCTGTCTGTCTGTCAAAGGGACTGCTGAAATGCAGCCTGACTCCCCCCAAAAACACCATCCACTCCTAAGCATGAGGAGAGACTATAACATCTCACCAGGTTGATGTCCTGTATATCAGAGATCCTTCTCCTCACCATTACCCCCTTTCCTGCTGTGTGACATCCACATGCACAACTATCCCCACACTGTAAGTGTGACCTGTGGCTTGATGGCAGCTTGTAGCTTGTAGCCAGGTTTTGTTGTAAACATGAGGTACTGCAGGTCACAGAATAATACAGGAAGGGAGATAAACAGCCCTGGAAATAGAATCATAGAATAGTTTGGATTGGAAGGGACCTTAAAGATCATTGAGTTCCAACCCCCCTGCCATAGGCAGGGACACCTCCCATTAGATCAGGATGAAATAGGATGAAAGAAAACAGACCAAGCAAGAGGTTCTGCCCATCCAGGGGTGGTTTGGAAGTTGAGAGTTGAGCACTCTTACACTAAACTGCCTGTTGCTGCTCATTCCTGGGCACAGCATCCTAAAGCATCCAGTTTATTGCTCTCTCACGGTATTTCCTCTGATCCACAAACTGTAACAACAGGGGAGTAAATCCCTGCACCCCAGACTCCTGGTAATATGGATCTGCTGAATTACTCAACACTGGAGAAGTACGGTGAAAACAGAGGAAGGGCTAAAGTACACCACTGGGTCTTGCTGAATCTTACCCTGCTCCTGAATTAATTCTAGAAGTTCATTCTTCTGTATGTACATATATATGCACTTAATTGTATTTTGTGGTGTAAAAATGTGTGTATAGGAGGACAAAGTATCGTGAATAACATCTGAGAAAAATGGCAGATTACAACATGGGTTTTTTTCTGAAATAACTAACGGCAGTAACAAGGCAAACAAATGCCTGAAAGGGCTGTCACCCCACTTGCCAGGCTCGAGATAGACTTGTCAGGCCTGTACCCGATGCTCCCTTTTTGTGGCCCACAAATAAATCATTGGTTCACTCCTCATCCTCCCTCTCCTCCCCCACCCTCCCCACTTGTGCCTTTTGGACTTTGCTGTCCTGTACCCCATGGCTGGCTGTTTCACTTCACCAGTCAGGTCCTGTGTTTAGGAGCCCCTCTGCTCCTTGGACAGGCTTAGAGAGCTGGGGCTGTTGAGGCTGGAGAAGAGAAGGATACCAAGAAGACCTCCCAGTGGCCTCCCAGTGCCTGAAGGGGCTCCAGAAAGCTGGGGAGGGTCTGTTTGCCAGGACAGTGAGACACGGGATGAGGGGCAGTGGTTTGAAACTAGAGTAGGACAGTGTTAGATGAGACATGAGGAAGAAGTTCTTGCCCATGAGGGTGGGGAGACGCTGGCCCAGGCTGCCCAGAGAGGTGGTGGAGGCCATATCAAGCCTGGAAATCTTGAAGTCCAGGCTTGCTGAGGCTCTGAGCAACCTGAGCTAGTGCAGAATGTCCCTGCCACTGCAGGTCATAGAAGGTCCCTTCCAACTGAACACACTCTATGATTCTATGATTTCTGTTCAGATCTCTCCTACTTGTTATCTGTGGGACCTGCAGCTCCTGCTCTCCATGCATCATCCGCCACTCTGCCCTGGGACCCAATGCCAAAAAAGCATCAGCAGCAAGAGGTCATATATAGGGCCAGGACTGGTCAGCAAACCAATGTGGTGAGTTAAATAAAACCATTAGATGAAAAAGAAAAGTGATTTCTTTAATGTGCCAAACTAAAAGGTACACACAGGGAGAGATTCCATAACCAGGCACCGTAAAGCAGAACACTGGGAAGATAAAATCCAAACAGAGGCAGAATTCAGAGATGACTCAAGGAAAATAGAAATATCTCCAGATTTAGAAATTTCAAACAGATCAGTGGGCATGTAAACTATTTTGATGGACTTATGGGTATTAGTCTTCTCTGCCTGGAAGGTTGGGTCTCTTGGTGACCACACTCAGCATGTCTTTACAATCTGTTCCCCTGAGTCCTCCAAATCAGAAGAAGACAAGGGGCTCACAAACCATACATGCAAAGCCAACAGGCAAACTAGCAGAATGAAGGGGATGGGAATTAGTCCAGAGTATAAACTAGGACTCCAAGCCTGCACATTTTATAAAAAATTCATTGCTGTTTAATGGCTAAAGCTACAGTCACAGAAATTCAGGAGGAAATGTGTCAGTAATTCATTAGTGTCACCAGATGGAACTGAGGAGAGCTAGAAGGGGCCACACTCTGATCTGCAAATGGCACCCATCAATGCCCCAGGGTCTCCTCTTAAATGCCAGGAGATGGACAGGCAGCACCATTACTATTCAGATAATTTAGTGACCTGTTGGTAAGAGGTAACAATCTAAGTGGCACTGAGCCAGTGCTCCCTGCCCAGGCTGATAGAAGACTCAGAGCAGAGGTTGGTTGCATCTCCCTGCTCGTCACTCACCTGCCCTTTCTTCCAGTCAACACATCACCCACACATGGCTCTTCCTAAAACTCCCACCCCTGCCTCCCCACAAGCAAAACTCCCTACCTTAGACAATGCCAATTTGTTGAAGCTCAAAATATCTGTGAGGGAAAGGATTGCTTTGATAAAATTCCTATTGGACAAAGAAAAAATGTGCAAAAATTCTACAAAGCCTATTTTGTAATTTCCAACAAAACCAGTGTTTTCTGTTTGCAATAACTTCTATCTTAGAAATGTAACCACAACTGTTTTCCAAAGGTCAAATGGAAATAAACAGCATGAAGACCCAATGTTTCAACTGGTTCAAGTCTTTCTCTCAGTCAGTGGTTAAAAAAAAGGATAATTTTAAAATATTTGGTCTTACAAAACAGAAAAATAAAGATTCTTTCAAGAAGCAAAAGACAGTTCCTGTGCAGCACTTACAGTGAGGGGGGTGAGCCCCTGGCCCAGGCTGCCCACAGAAGCTGTGACTGTCCCATCCCTGGAGGAGTTCAAGGCCAGGTTGATGGGGCTTGTAGAAAACTGGGCTGATGGGAAGAACCAGATGATCATTGAGATCCCTTCCAACCCAAACCATTCTGTGACTCTATGTGTATGTGTGTTTCACATGAGGGGAAGATTCTTTTTCTGTCTTAATATCAGGGATATTCCTCGGTGTTTTCCATAAGCCACAGGAGATCCAAGAGTGAGCAGTGGATAGTGAGGACTTGGGGAAATCAGTGTCAAAAGTTGGTGTCACGTCTCAATGCTCAGGGTCAGCACTGTCATCCTGTTTTCATGCTGTGTATTTCTTTGTTCTATGCAGGGCCCTGGCTTCTCTCCTCCTGGGAGAGACCATTTTCACAAAGCACATTTGCCTTTTCCAAAGAACACTGCTACAGAGACATAGTGGTTCCAGAGAGATATGTCAAACAGCCCTGTCTGGAGAACAAGAGGCTTTCCTATTTGTGGGGTGGGACATTTCCCAAGGCCTCTTACAAACTGCAGTTGCCTCCTCCAACCTACATATGTGTGTGCACATCCCAAATAGGCAGCCCAAATACTAGGGGAAAAGCACAATATCCATGATGATATTGCTGAATTTCTGCTCAATTTCCCTTGACACACAGACACAATCTGACACTCATCCTTTGACCCTGTCGCCTGGAGCCTTCTGGTGAAGGCATTTTGCTTAATACAATGAGGATCTTCCTGAACATCATTTGTTTCCCTTTTTTCTCATTCAATCAGTCCATTCCTCTGCAGCTCTGCCACACAGGCAATTCTTTCTCTCCTCAAAGAAGGGAGAATTCAGCCTGATCTCTGAGAGCACAGCCCCTTTATGAAGGCAAAAAGCCATAGAGGGAATAGACGGTACTTTAAATATTAACAGAAAGAAAACAAATGGAGATTCATAGAGCAATGCTACTTGGTTGTAAAGCTGTGCAATGATTAGCTGAGAGGAGACAGAAATACAGTTGGATTAGGATTTGTCCTAATCACTGACAGGTGAGTGTGCATCCAAACCTATGCTGGAAAAATGTACCTCCCTCCACCCTCGTTTGCCTCAGTTTCTCAACTTGGAAAACTTCCAGACTCCAGTCTGAGAGTGAGCTCATGGTGTGAAGCCAGGATGTGATTGGGAAGTCTGGGTTTGATCACAACCTGAAGCTTTGAGCACTTGTATAACAGCCACTCCAGGAAAGCAGCTTTCCTTTGGTCTAATGAACACAAATTGCAGGATCCTCAGTGAAAAGAATATAAATACGAGATGAAAATAATAAAGGCCAGTGTTTCCAAATCCAATCCAGTACTTTTGGCTTTTTAAATAAGCAACAAAAGATTCTGAGATTTGTTTGCTTGCTACAGAACAACAGAGGAAGATCTCTGCTCAGATACACTGTATTGGCTGCTGGGCTCCACTGTTTTGATAGAGAATCTAATTCATTTGTTTGCCTGGAGAGAAATTCAATAGAGAAGAGACCTGTGATCAATACCTGAGCAGGCGCTGGCTGCTGTGGAGCAGACACTCCACACTTCAAGAGACAGTGGGGAAAAGTGGGAATCTGAGCATCCAGAGAGATGGGAAAAACAGCTTGTAGTTTGTAGCTGCAGTTACTTCACTTAGTAGTTATTTATATGATCCAAGTCTGTGAGCCTACAATCCATTTGGGCCCAGTGTGGTACAAAGCACAGAAGGAGAATGAAAAGCTGGGAAGATTTTGTCCCACAACCAAGGGTTGGCTCAAGTGATGGGAGGAGAGGCAGGAGTGATACAGCAGTGATTGCTCCCTGCTGACTAGGAAATTGCTGTCAAGTTATTACACAGTTGCCAGGGAAAGGACTTCAGGAAAGGAGGGTTTGGAAAGGCTCTCAGTTTGTCTGCAGAGTTCCTGATGGGTGTAAGGAGCATCCTGGGAGGCAGCACCAACGCTGGTGGCTGAAAACCTGAGAAAGAGGGATGGGGTGTTGTGAACAGGTCTCCCCAGGACATTGAAGTTGACTGAAAGGAATGAGAGATGAGAGTAAAGATTCCCAGTTAGGTCTCACAAGTCTATAAAGCCAAGTAACTTACTCTTAACCTGAGAGAGGAAGAATCAGCAGTCTCTCAGGTGCATCAGTGGGGAGAAAGGCCTCTGGGACAACCTAGTTGTGTCAAACAAAGGCAACCTCCCCTCAGTCACTCATCACTCACCACAAGTTTCACCTCTAGTTGCTTGAGAAATCAACCTCAATTACAACAGGATCAACTGTTTCTTCCTTAGTCCAGCACAGATACAGTTGGGCTTTATATTGACTGACCCAGCTCTCAAAAGTGTGTGTGACAAACCATCAAACCCCAGCACAAGCCCTTGGTTCCACATCAGCTCCCTCTGCTCCTCCCCAGACATACCCCTCTGCCTGGAACCACCCCAGCTCAGGCACCCAAAGAAGCCTGCAGGGGAATCTGCTTTCAAACAATAATTAAGACCTGAAAACCTCATTTAGAAAGTGAATAAACCTGAAAACTGGTTTTGCTGAAAGTCTGCAGCAAAAAAAACCCAGGGCTAGAACAGAACAGGACACTCCATCTTTCTGTTCACTTGTCTGTCTTATGCTGCCTTTGTTTCTAGAAGATTTTATTCAACTAAAGCCAAAAACCTACAGGGATGCCTGTCTTTCAGTACAGATTTATAAATACGTAAATATCTCCAGCAATTTCTTTTTAAAAATCTAAGAAAATGTTCTCAGTGTCCCTCCTTCCCAAAGCCTTCAAGTTCAGTACAGACAAAAAGCAGAGCACAAAAGAAAATCTATACAGCCTTCAAATAAATCATTTTGCTGATACACAGAGCAGAAGACAATAAATAAATAAATCCTGGGCATACGTAAGCAGATATTGTAGAAATACTAGGAGCATTATCTGCAGATTAACAACCAACCTGACAGTCTCTGGGAAGGCACAGCAGTGTTCTATGAAACCACCCTGGGGCAACATAAGAGTTTGTGGGGTGCATGAGTGGATGGAAATAGGTACTTCTCGGAGAACATCCAGTTGCATCTCTGGTGAAATTCTTCATGCCCTAAGGTCAGTGCTGATACACAACTGGAATGTAGAGAGCTGCTTTGCAGATATTTAAGGTCAGAAGAAATTAATCCCTCTCTGATTACCTGCTTTCTCACCTCAAGGCCTTCTGCCCCCTCACTTTCACAGAATCCCAGAATGTCAGGGATTGGAAGGGACCTCAAGAGGTCATCTAGTCCCATCCCCCTGACAGAGCAGAAACACCCAGATCAGGTCACAGAGGAAGGCATCCAGGCAGGGTTTAAATGTCTCCAGAGATGGAGACCCCACACCCTCTATGGGCTGCTTGTGCCACTGTGCTCTCACCCTCACCCTGACAAAGTTTCTCCTCATATTTCTGTGGAACCTCCTGTGTTCCAGCTTGCACCCATTGTCCCTTGTCCTATCATTGGAGGTCACTGAGGAGAGCCTGGTTCCATCCTCCTGACACTCAGCCTTTCCATATTTATAGACTGGACTGAGGTCACCCCTCAGTCACTTCTCCTCCAAGCTGAGCCCCAGCTCCCTCAGCCTTTCCTCAGGAGGGAGATGCTCCAATCCCTTCATCATCTCTGTGTCCCTGCGCTGGACTCTCTCCAGCAGTTCTCTGCCCTTCCTGAACTGAGGGCTCCACAACTGGACACAATATTCCATATGTGGTCTCATGAGGGCAGATCAGAGGGGAATGAGAACCTCCCTCCACCTACTGTCTACACCACTTCTAATCCAGCCCAGGATGCCATTGGCCTTCTTGGCCACAAGGGCTTATTGCTAGCTTTCTGGAATCAGAAGACGTTGAGCTTGGGTGGTTCCCCACATGTCCCTACTTATAGCAAGCCCTGATGGGTCAATAGAACTGCCAGAGGTTTGGCCAACAGCAGCCCATTTCCCTCTGCACAAGATGGAAGTCAACTGACATGTGGCAAATCAAAACATACACAGCACTCCTCCCCAGGCTGGGAACTGGAGGAAACTCTGTGTTTTCTCCAGGGTTCTAGATTTGCTTTTTCCCACTTCCTGCTTCCAGGAGAATTCACTCACACTCTTCAGAAAGGGAAAGAGGGAGATGACTTGAAAGCCACATGGAAATTCTGTCTGTGCTATCTTTAGTATTTCTCTGCAACCTGGGAATAACTCAAGTTGTACATTGCTTTTTTTTGCAGCAATTTTCAAAGCACTGAAAAGACTTTCCAGGGGACCAGACCCTTTCCTGAGATGAGGAGAGGGAAGAGTTTGTAGGCAAGGAGAAGAGGAAGCTCCACTCCCCTTTTATCTCTTCTCCTTGGAATGCACTCAGAGCTATCATTCTGGGGAGGGTGCAGAAGCTCAAGTGTATTACCATCTCAAATGCTTCCATCACCTTTGAACCTCCCTCTGTTGAATGCAGCGTGAATTCCATTTATAATACTTCCAAAGCAAAATCTTGGGAATTTCAGACTCCATTAAAAAGTGATCTCAAGACATCTTTCCTAAAGGAGTCTTTGACAAAAATCAATAAACACACTCAAAACCAGCCTTCAGAATATGCTTTTCCTCTGACTTCATCCCCATCTGTATTTGTAGATCTGATTTGCTGTATTTCCAGATCTGATGTGAAATGGGAAACAGACTGCTCTGGATGTAGTATTTGGGTCACTCGATACAAAATTACAGACACCTTCTCTCTTTTCTTTCTCATTTTCCCGATCAAGATCCTGCAGAGAGCTTTGGGCAATATTGCACTGATAAATATTCACATCTTCCTTCTGTTTTTTCTTCTTCCTGATTCCTTCTTCTTGCTAGCTGTATTTGCATGAAAACAAGGCCTTTATTGCTTATGTCTCCAGTGCACTATTGCATTTAGAAGCTATGAAGATTACAAAAGCTGCTGGTGATTAATAAGGCACTGGAACACCTCTGTAGTAATTAAAAACGTGGGAATATTTTCACCTGTTTAATACAGTGCACTGGACCGTGCTGTTTCCCAGCAGAGCTGCTCACAGAGACCATACATCCACAAGGCTGTATTTTCTCAAGGTTTTAAAGTTGGCAGAAATGGATATCCTGGTTTCCTACCCCTCTGCACCACAACAAGTTGTCCAGAGCTGAGTGCCCATTTTGGAGTCAACAGGTCCAGCATGGCCAGACTCACTCTTTTAAGTATCAGGAACTTGGTCCAGCTCCTACATCGCTCTCTGGCTTCATCCCTCTGTCCCCATTTGAAAGCCTCCCTCTCAGCTTCCTCCTCATTTCATGTCAGCTGATTGTACCTTTTTTAGCTAAGTTTCAAGCTCAGGAGGTCTCAGCTGTTACATCCTAATGCCTTAAATCAAAGGGTTTGTGACCCTGCTTGAAAGTCATGTCCTGGGACTGTAAATTGTTTTGGGAAGCAGTCTGTCTCTCTGCATATGAATCCTGTGCTGAGGAGTGTAGGGCTGGGGTTGACTGAGCCCTCAGGCTGAGCTGCCCTGTGATTGATGACACTCTTCTCATTTCCTCTCTCTGTTAGTGATGAGCATATTGGAAATGCCTCGATCAATATAGATTACAGGGATCAAGTCTTCATCTCCTTTCAAACCAGCTCTATAACGTGTTTCCTCTACTTTTGTTGAGCCTTTAAATGCCTGCCTTTCCCCCTCTGCTTTGAATATTTATCTTGCTAACACCATTAGTCCCAAGTATGTTTTGGATAGCATCTGTTTGTGTTCCAAGACAAAGACTGAACTAGCATTGATTTAAAATGCTGCTTCTTGATTTGAAAGTAACTGTAGACAACTTATAAAGTCTAAAAAGATCCAGGGTCTGACTGATCTTCTCTGTGTAGACACAGCTCTTCAGTTCTTCATTATTAGTGGGTTTAGTGGAAAGGGAGTTGGTCTATGAAACTTCTCCACTTGAGGTCTTTTACACGCTTTACTTTTGAGACAAATCTGTGAGAGGCACTGGGTACAGGACTTATTACCACTAATTGCCTCCCAGAGTAAAATCAAACATCCAGATCACTAATATGTCCTTCTCTGTTCTCATAATAGCCATTTAATTCAATGGGCAGAAGAGCAGGGAACCTTCCCAGGGAAAGGTAATACATGTAAATTGAAAATGTGATGGGATATTGGGATACATTACACACAGCAGGTCTGCCAGAGGTGATTAAATTCACTTCCTTTGCAAAAGGATAATAGTTCTCATTGTATATCAGCAAAATAAAATCTCCAATTATTCTTATGTTAACACTAAATCAAATTTGGTACTGTCCAAATGCAAAGAGACTTTTCCATCTCTTGTTTCTAGACCGGGGAGATGTAATGATTCTTGGTTTCCAATGATCCATCCTGATGGAAAATCTTGGTTTTGTTTGCTTTTGGTTTATTTCTGATATGCAATCATCCTTCCGTTTGCTTTTGGTTTATTCCTGATACTAAGTAACCTTCATCTGCAGTCAGTTACACTGGCTCTATACCCTCAAAAAACATCAAGGCAAGTGCTGGATTTGAGTTACACTGGTAGTGGACCATCATGTAGCTAGAAAACACTAAGCAACCTGCAACCTGCAGCCTGGGGTAAGAATCATAGAATAGTCTGGGTTGGAAGGGACCTTAAAGATCATCGAGTTTCAACCCCCTTGCCATAGGCAGGGACACCTTCCACTAGATCAGGCTGCCCAGTGCCATGTCCAGCCTGGTCTTGAACACCTCCAGAGAGGGGGCATACACAACCTCTCTGGGCAACCTCTTCCAGTGTTTCACCACCCTCACTGGAAAGAATTTCTTTCTTATGTCAAGTCTTAATCTACCCCCTTCCAATTTACATCCATTGTTTCTAGTCCTCCCATCTGATATCATGTTAAAAAGTCCTTCCCCTGCCTTTCTGTAGGACCCCCTCAGGTACTGAGAAGTTGCTATAAGGTCCGTCCTGAGCTTTCTCTTCTCCAGGTTGAACAATCTCAACTCCTTCAGCCTGTCTTCATAGGGCAGTTGCTCCAGCCCTTTGACCATCTTCGTGGCCTCCTCTGGACCCTCTCCAACAGCTCAATGTCCTTCCTGTGTTGAGGGCTACAGAACTGGACACAGTAACTCCAGGTGGGGTCTCACCAGAGCCCAGTAGAGGGGCAAAATCCCCTCTCTGGACCTGCTGGTCACACTCCTCTTGATGCAACCCAGGATTTGGTTGGCCTTCTTGGCCACAAGTGCACGCTGGTGGTTCAGGTTGAGTTTGTCATCAACTGTCACACCCAAGTCTTTCTCTTCAGAGCTGCACTCAAGCCACTCTCCATCCAGCCTGTGTCTGTGCTTGGGATTGCTTTGACCCAGAATCAAAGAACATTGCAACTACAGAGCCAATGGAGAAAGTGAAGTGTGGGATGAACAGAGAACGGGGAGGAACAGACAGGAATCTGAAGGGAAAAGCAGGGAGAGTGTGTAGGAGGAATTTGCCAAGGGATGTGCTCAAATACCAGCAGAAGCTCAGTATTGGCGTGATCCCAGAGCTGCATAATGTCTCCTTGGGAGAGACACTCGCAGTACCTGAGGGAGCAGGGAAGGATTGATTTGCTACTCCTTCTATCCCTCTGTTCCCTATTAGCTCAGCATTATCCAACTTAATACAATGGACACATGCTGCTGGATCCTGGCCCTGCTCTGAAACCAATGTTTCCCTCCTGGCTGCTTTTAAAACTTCCACTAAGCACAACACACAAACAACAAACTCAGGAACTAGAAGGATATCAGTGTTCCTGTGGGCCAGTTACTTCCTGGTTTGTTGCCTTTGCACAGTCTGGTTTGAGTAATCAAATGATCCAGGGCTTGCTAATGACCCAGCCTAATCTCTCCCAGGCATAAAATTTCATGTTTACCTGAACCCAGCTAAACCTGCTTCATTTCTTGGCTTTATCCTCCATGTTCCAGGCTGTATTCAGAGCCAGCAGCAGCAGAACATCAGTCTAAGAAGACTCTGAACATTTTATTTCTGTACCTTTGCATCTTTGGCTCTGCCCATTCACCTCACACATAGAGTATGGGGGCACAGAAGCTTTAGGGAGGAACTCAGACTCCTCATCCTTTTACAACAGGTGAAAGGAAATAGCAGAGGAGAGGAACTACTTTGGGCAGAAGATAAACTTATCAGCATGTATTATTTCCACCAGAAAACTCTGCAGAGGTTTCCATCTCTGCAGGTTCTTACTATTTTATAAGGAATGCAGTCTCAGTTCTTCAATCCTATGAAATACTTAGGCAGCACTAAAGAAATAAAAGCTGGGAGCTGGGCAGTCAATCCCTTGTTCCATGGCCAGCTCAGAAAAAGCACCTAAAATACATGGACTGAGACCATTTTTTGACCTATGTTTCTGAGCATCATGTGCAGTACTGGGGTTTCCTTGGCCAAGCTTCCAAATTCAGTAGAAGCCAAGGAATATTTTGGGAAGCCCTTTATTTGTTGCCCATTCAAGGATGACAACAGGCAACCAGGGAGAAGTGTCTGTGTGCTCAGCACCCCTGGGCTGTTGTTTTCTTACTCTGGTCTCAGAAAAGATTCTTAGGAGAAGGGAATGGTGTCTAGAGGTTGAAGTTCACCCTCAGGCTCTGTTGGTTTGAGCTTCTCAAAAAGAGTTTTGGAGAGACCTAATATCCTTTATTATACCAAACACTCTCTTCTCAATCATTCTTTGTACAAATGAACTGATACGGTGCTTGTGTGAAGCTGCCTCATGTAAACCAGACCAGAGGCTTCCCTCCACTGCCTCTGCCTTCTCTCTAACATGAAAGGTCCAAAAGGAAAAATGTGTGAATGCAGAGTCAGCAAATTATAGGGTTGCAATGGCCCTTCAAAAACCATCTAGTGCCACCCTCTGCAGTGACAGGGACATCCTGCACTGGATCAGGCTGCTCAGAGCCTCAGCAAGCCCGGCCTTGGATGTCCCCAGGCAATGATGGGGCCTCCACCACCTCTCTGGGCAGCCTGGGCAAGTGTCTCCCTACCCTCACGGGCAAGAACTTCTGCCTCATGTCTCATCAAATCCTGCCCTGCTCTGGTTTCAAACCCCTGCCCCTCTTCCTGTGTCTCCATACCATGGCAAAAAGTCCCTCCCCAGCTTTCCTGGAGCCTCTTCAGGCACTGGGAGCTGCTGTGAAGTCTCCCCACAGCCTGAACAGGCTGAACAGTAGAAAAGAGCCAAACCCTATAATCCCACTTCAAACACTCTTGTAGCTGAGTCGGTGTATGGGAAGAGTGGCCTGTACTGACACATTTTTACTGTTTTTAGGGTGTTTTGCATCCTGTTTGCATGGCACAGTGCAGAGTGGTGGAGGAAGCAGAGCTGCAGGGTGTGCTCACCTCGGAGCACCTCTTGGGAAGCAGCCACACTCATTGGATTCTTTCCTCTTCCCTTGACTGCCTGATAATGATACAACCTTTAGGCACTTGTCAAAAGCATCTTCTCTCTGGCCTACAATCTATAAATTGAAGTGAATCTAATCTAAAATGCATGTGCAACACCAGAACTGGAGTTTCCCAGAGGATGAGATAATAGAGAGATGGGGGTTGATGTCTTTGCCCCAGTAAAAGGCAACAGAAGAGGAAACAGCCTCAAGTAGCACCAGGGGAGGGCCAGCCTGGGTAACAGGGAAAATTTTAACATGGAAGGGTTTATCAAGCATTGGAATAGGATGCCCAGGGAGGCATCATACCTGGAGGTGTTTAAGAATGAGCTTACAGATATGGTTTAGGGATGGTTCTTGTCAGAATTGAGTTGATGGCTGGACTCAGTGATCTGAAAGGTCCCTTCCAATCTGAGCCACTCTGTGAGTGTCAGACTCACAGGGACAGTGTGAGATCATAGAATCAGAATATTTTGGGTTGGAAGGGACCTTAAAGACCATCGAGTTCCAACCCCCCTGCCATAGGCAGGGACACCTCCCACCAGTCCCCAAACACTGTCAGATTTCCATGTTTTAGAAAAATGCTGTGGGAGGGACCTGGGTCTGGAGATGCCACACACTGACCATTGTCTTTAGTTTAAATCTCTCCACTTCTCAGTTTCTTTCTCAAGAATTTTGCTCTGGGGGATACAAGAGGAGGAATGAACAGCCTTCCAAATAGGATGCTGCTAAAAGCTTTTGAAGAGACACAAGAAAGATTTATGTTTCAGTGGTTGGCAAATGTAAGAAAAGATGTGTCATCTAAAACTGCTTCCACTAGTCTTCCATTTAAGGTATAAGGAAAATAATTGGTGCTTTCTGAAGAAAAAATGTAGCTGAAAGAGAATGCTGGGCACAGGGAGCCTGATGCTCCCAATGGGACTGGTCAAAGATTATCCATCAAAATTATTTTTTGGGGTAAATTGAAGCTTTTTATGCTAAAAAATAGTTCACAAAATGTGTGTTGTACCAAAGCAAAGGCTTGTTTGTAACTGAAAAGCCATTTCCCATTTCTTTTCTGAAAAGTGGTGTTTGGGGGACAAAAAGCTGTTGAATTTTTAATGAGGGATCAATATTCACAATGAATAAAATATAACCAAAAAAAGGCAAAATAAATAATTTAAAAAGCCAAAATCACCAAGAACAATAAAAAATTAAAGCTCGGCTGAGAAAAGTTGTGATCTGGAAAGAAGTGGTAAGGGGAAAAAACAATCCAAAAAAACACACAAATATCCTCAAGTTCCACATAATTTCATACTTGTCAGCTCAGTAGCAGAAGTCTTAGCCTTCCATGCATCTTTTCCTTCAGATTTTATATCTGCCTTGGGAATGACAAGTTGTATTTGGCAAGGAACGGGACAAATCCATCAACTCAAAAGATCTGGATCTATTCATTAAAAAGAAAAGAAAAAAGAGTCCATTCAGACAGTTCCATAAAGAAGGGGAAATGTTGAACATTAGGTATTAGCCCAACCATGTTCTAAGACTTTTGCTGGAGATGCTATTAATTGTAATTGTAATTCAATTGCTCTGGTTCTGGGCAGGAGCCAGCACAGTAATAGATGTTTAAGACAAAGTGGCTGCACTGGAAGGAAGGTGCCTCAACTGAAATAATTTTGAAAGATCAGCAGTAAAGCCAAGGTACTTGTGAGGGAAGAAAAGGGGAGGACAGAGGAAGATGGTTTAACAGCAGGAATATCAAAGCAGAGAAGCAATGATGCTTCTAATTATACAGAGAATTGTTTGAATATAGTTAGAAACACAGAATCATAGAATGTATTGAGTTGGAAGGGAGCAGGGACATCCTGCACTAGATCAGATTGCTGAGCCTCAGCAAGCCTGGCCTTAATTATCTCCAGGGATGGGGCCTCTACCTCCTATGCCAGAGTCTCACCATGGTCTTCAGCACCTCTCCGTGTCTCCAAGGCCGGGAGAGGTCAAAGAATATCCTGAAAGTTGAACATGGTGAGACATGTGACAGCATCACATAGAAGTAACTGGCAGCCAAGCATATGGAGAAAGCACTGCTGCTGTTTCTCTCAAATGAAAAGATATTTGGATGAGGATAAGGTATCTAGCATCACTTCACAGCAACCACTCTTCTGTTCTTTGGAAAAGAAAACCCTTAATGGGCAATGATAGAACAAACTGTGCTCCAAGGGCAAGTGATATTAAATGTGAGCCAGGGAGTCGCTCAAACTAAAAGTCTCTGCCCATGCCTGGGAAACATTCAGCTTTAGCTAATGAGCTGTTTGCAAAAGACGAGAAACAAAGGCAAACAAATGTAAATAATGGCCTGAAGCTACAGCTCACAGTGAGGTATTTTGTATCTGCTCTCCCAGACTGTGCAAGACAGACCTACAGTTCTAAGCTATAAATTTAAAGCATTAGTCTCCCAAAGTTAAGTTCTCTTTTCTCTTCACATGGCCTGCCAGTTTAAAGATTTTTTATAGCTTCTGCTTGATCTGTCCTTCAGCTCTGCTCTCTCTGAGGCTTTTTTAGCATTTGGAATTACTTCTTAAATTTGTGTGAGAAAATTCCAACTGGAATTGAGCTATGATTCCCTGACTGCAGGGTATTGTGCTTTGCTATGAACTGTAAAAGGAAGGCACATTGAATAAACGTCTGTGGTTCTGAAGTTCAAAGACTAGAAAGGAGGAAACTCTGGGCAGAGCAGACTCATAGGAGATGGGATGATTTCTTTTTCATCATGGTTTTTCCAACAGCTACATGAATAGAGCATAGGATGAGGATTTGGGAGCTCTCAAGCAAAGCATTGCTCTGCCTGGGAAGAGCAGGGCCTTGAACTTAAACTCTGTCATTGCAGGTGAAACAAAAAGCATTGAAAAGTTCCCTCACTGTTCCCAGTCACCAGAAGGATGCTTCTCTGAAGAAAAATCTATCTGCACCTGTTAACCATGATTCTCCAAATTCAGAAATCTCAGATTTAATCTCATATCCATCCATGTAGCCATAATGACACTGATTCAAAATCCACTCCCTCCACAGAGTCCAGGGAAGTTGGTTTCTCCCTCCTTCTCCTGGCACAAGTTAGGTGGGATCTCACCTCATCTGGTGAAGTCTCTTGTAGCTAAACATTAGCCACAGGAGTACAGTAAGCTCACAGGTGAGGAGAAGTGGCAGAAGGAGGGTGATAGAATCATAGAATCATAGAATAGTTTGAGTTGGAAGGGACCTTAAAGATCATCAAGTTCCAACCCCCCTGTCATAGGCAGGGACACCTCCCACTACATCAGGCTGCCCAGTGCCTTGTCCAGCCTGGTCTTGAACACCTCCAGAGAGGGGGCATCCACAACCTCTCTGGGCAACCTGTTCCAGTGTTTCACCACCCTCACTGGAAAGAATTTCTTTCTTATGTCAAGTCTAAATCTACCCCCTTCCAATTTACATCCACTGTTTCTAGTCCTCCCATCTGATACCATATAAAAAATTCCTTCCCCTGCCTTTCTGTAGGACCCCCTCAGGTACTGAGAAGTTACTATGAGGTCCCCCCTGAGCCTTCTCTTCTCCAGGCTGAACAACCTCAACTCCTTCAGCCTGTCTTCATAGGGCTGTTGCTCCAGCCCTTTGACCATCTTCGTGGCCTCCTCTGGACCTGCTCCAACAGCTCAATGTCCTTCCTGTGTTGAGGGCTCCAGAACTGGACACAGTAACTCCAGGTGGGGTCTCACCAGTGCCGAGTAGAGGGGTAAAATCCCCTCTCTGGACCTGCTGGTCACACTCCTCTTGATGCAACCCAGGATTTGGTTGGCCTTCTTGGCTGCGAGTGCACACTGCTGGCTCATGTTGAGTTTGTCATCAACTGACACACCCAAGTCTTTCTCTTCAGAGCTGCACTCAAACCACTCTCCACCCAGCCTGTGTCTGTGCTTGGGATTGCTTCGCCCCAGGTGCAGGACCTTGCACTTGGCCTTGTTGAACTTGCTGAGGTTGGCTTGGGCCCACCTCTCAAGCCTGTCAAGGTCCCTCTGGATGCCATTCCTTCCTTCAGGTGTATCAACTGCACCACACAGCTTGGTGTCATCAGCAAACTTGCTGAGGGTACCCTCAATCCCACTGTCCATATCTCCTACAAAGATGTTCAATAGCACTGGTCCCAGTACTGATCCTTGAGGAACACCACTCCTCACTGGTTTCCAAGGCTCTTCAAGGAGCCATCCCTGAGCCCAGACAGAAGTGACAGGGCAGAAGGATAATTGAAGTCCACATGTAGGACCAAGCCAGGCATCTACATCTCTGTTTTTCCACAGTCCCTGCACTTTGAATAGAAACAGTTACAAAGCAGACTGAAACTTGTAAGTATCTCCACTAGAGTCATTCTTCTTAAGACTGATTAACCTGTTCAAACATCATCTATTTTCAGATAATTGCTCTAAATGTACAACATGAGGGGAATGTATGGGGAACCTGAGATGGAAACCCACAATCCCACTGGACCCCAAAATCTCCAAACAGACAGAGTATCTCAGCTGTCCAAGGGGTGTTCACTGTGTTCTGTGATGGCTCTTGGCTTCCCCAAGGTAGCAGAGAAATGCCTGAAGTAAACACAGTGTCCTTGTCCCTGTCCCTGGGACAGCAGTAGACCCAGCACAGGAGGCTCTTGTAGGTTCTGTTGTGACCAGGGAAGACTTATTTCCTTTGAGAGGACAGAAGAAGTAAGTGAATAATAAATAGCAAACGAAGCATGCAAAAATGGGAATCTGTAAGTCAGGAAGCAGAAACGAACAGACATTTAACAGAAACAGTTGCAATTTTCTGCTTTCCAATATTTTTTTTCTGTTTGATTCTCTCTGTTGATCAGCCTTTCCCTTGGGTGTTGGAGAATGACCAGGTTTCAAGGCTGAACATCTCAGCATGAATTTGGGCATCAACCCAGTCTGGCCAAAGGGCTGAAAATGGGTCTTGTGTCTACTTGACCTGTTTTGCTCGCATGGGATGTACCTGCAGGTCCCTTCTTGGGATTCTTAAGGATGAGAAAGAGAGGATTTTGTCTTATTTTCCCTGGTGAGAAATCCGCATGCCTGAAGGACTTTTAGCCTGTTTGCTCCTACATGTGCTTGGCCCAAAGTGACACAAGGGAACGTAAGTTTCATGGTGGATGAGGTATAGCTTGAGGGAGACCTTCCCTGCAAACTGCTACACCAATGGGAAAATTTTACTCAACTTTTATGTTTGTAATCTAAAATTATGTCCCTGAAGAGAGTCAGATTTATGCATCTATAAGGGAACATGATTATTATTTTCCAGTGCCTTTCAAAAGCACCTGAGATGAAGCCAGGACCAAACAGCACTGCTACATCAGAAGAATTAAACTGTCTCTTTATTTTAAAGTGTCACAGTTAAATTAGCAGGCTTTGAAACTTCACTGCTGCAGAGAGATTGGCTTCTTTCTTTATATCTGCCCAAAGATAATTTGGGTAATACTTTTTTTAAGGATACAATGTCATCTAGTTTTATTTCCTACTCACTGGGGGGAAAAATACGTTTTAAAATGGAAAATTATCCATTTTGAATGGAATCTGGATATAAAGGCCAGTTAAGCCCCTTCAGAAATAATCAAACCCATATTATTGTCAACTCCTTTAAAGAGACACATTTCTAAAATAATTTCTGAGTTATATTCTTTATCCCTTTCTTGCTGCAAAGTCTTTCTTTCTATGGCTAAAAGCAATGAGTTTTGTGAGTTATGATGGTTCTTTCCTGGGTGCTCTATGAGATAAATGCTCAGTCCTGCACACGCTGCAATATTTCAGTCGAGTCATTTCCACACAGGTGGCACATTCAGCATCACGGAACTTCTTTCAAAGCAACCTCACCCTGATGAAGCTGTCATCAATCACGGCTTGGGTTATTACCCTGCTTCCATTTCTGAGGTAGTTCAACCACTCCACATGACACAGAGCCTACAAAATAACCTCAGCTCCTCCCGAGACAGCACACAATGAGAAGTGGAGGCAGCTCAGCTTTCGGTGGATTTAGGAGACTTGAGGAGCAAGGCTAAGAGAAGAGAAGGCAGACAACTTTCCAACTTGGAGAGAATGACTATCCACATAATGCATGTTCTTGTTAGAAGGGGTCTGGAGGAGGCAACAAGAATGATCAGAGGTTGGAGCAGCTCTTCTACGAGGACAGGCTGTTTAGCCTGGCGAAGACTCCAGGGAGACCTAGAAGTAACTGAAGGGACTACAGGAGAGCTGGGGAGGGCTGTTTTGCAGAGGTGCATAGAAGTAGCACAAGGGGGAACTATTTTCAACTGGAAGGGGACATATTAGGAAGAAATTGGAGATCCATATAATCATAGAATGTGTTGGAAGGGACCTTCAAAGGCCATCTAGTGCCACTCCTGAGCAGTGACAGGGACATCCTGCACTAGATTAGGTTGCTCAGAGCCTCAGTAAGCCTGGTCTTGAATATCTCCAGCCATTGATGGGGCCTCCACCACTTCTCTGGACAACCTGAGCCAGTGTCTCACCACCCTCATGGTGAATAGCTTTTTCCTGATGTCTAACCTAAACTTACCCTGCTCTATTTTATAACCATTGCTCCTCATCCTGTCACTCCATCCCCTGGCAAATAGTCCAGTCCCCATGATCAGCAAAGTCAGATAACCATATGCATTGTGTTTTCTTTGAGGAAGTTAAGCCCTTCTTCAGCTTCACAGATTTGTGACTTCTATTCCTCATTTCCCCCAATCTTTTTTCACTCAGTCTGAGCCAGGATTTTCATCCTCCCCAGAGTGTAAAATTCCTCAGATTTCTTCACTGCAGTTTCTCCATTAATTCTCCAGCAGAAAGCTCTTGCAAACAGAAAGTGTTGCAAAATGATCTTGTGTTGTGAGGAAAAGCTTCCTACTACCTTCCTTCCCAAGAGAGCCGAGGTAGAGCAGATTTTTCAAAGGATGAGGAAAGGGATTTCATCCTCCACACAGGAGGATGTGGAGATAGAGATTGTGGCTGAGGCTAAACAGACTCAACTGGCAAATGCAGCTCTAAGGATCATCAGCCACAAACTGTACTGGTGTGTGCTGAGGCAGCACCCTGCTCTCCCCTTACACCATACTGAGACACAACCAACCTTCTACCACTCCACTGAAATATAGCATAGGGCTGCTGGGGCAAAAAATGGGAAAGAAGGCAGAATTTTTTCTCTGCTTCTTGAATTGATCCAGATAGCCTGATTCAGATACTTTTATTCTGTGTTAAACACAGCCCAAGGCAGAGCTGAGATGAGCACGATGCCTGCCATGGGGCACATCCCACCTGAATGGGGGAAAACTGAAATGGTGTCTAATCAGAAAGCATTACATTGGCTTGATTAACTCTGGATAAGCCCTCTTCAATCCCTGGCCTCTGAGCTGAAGGAAATGTCAGAGGTGACCTTTAAAAGCCAAGCTGAGATCATAATAATTGGGCAATAAAGTGAAACAGCAAATACGAGTAAAAATGATCCCTTTGACTTCAGCCAGAGGAGCAGCTAATGCATTTGGGAGTGTTCTCCTTATTTCCACTTGGCACCAAGATTTTTAACTACATCTGCTCAACACCTGAGGCCATTAAGTGGATGGCTCTTTGGTACAAGGGATTAACATCACCTGTGAACAAGTGTGAATCAGTTGTGATTGAGGCAACCAGATGTCTGGAGTGCTGTGTTTAGAACTCATGTTTCAGTTCACTGACTAAAACCTCCAAAATGGAGGGAAAAAAAAAATCCCATCTTTTTTGTTTTTCTTTCCTTTGTTCTTTTCCTGCTATGATAAGTTCTGAGACAAAATTTCTTTCAGATCAAATGAAACATTCTGTATTGTCTGCAATGAATGATTTAATTTAACTTCCAAATGGGCAGCTTTGTTGCTTGCTCTTTGTTTTCTCACATGTGAATGGGAGGACTGTGGACACCACCCACACAAAAACTAATTTAGAAAAGGCTGAGATGAGAAAATGAATTTTTTAAGATTGTTTTTCATTGAAATAGTCAAGTGAATTTAACACAAATGTGTAAATGCATTTAATCATTCCTATTCCCGAATTGTTACCAAACAAAACACTTGAGCTTTGAATTTCTCTTTGTTCTTTGCATTTGTTTTCATCTGGTCTAAATTTCCAGACTGTTTATATTTTCAGAGAAAGGGATTTTGCCTCAGAACACATTTTCATCCTGAATGTCCTCAAGGAGTGATATAATCTAGACAAACATCAGGTCCCCATTGTATGATTCATGGAATCCAGACATCTTTGCTTCTTCTCTGCTGGTCCTGCAGCTTCATCTGAATGTCTCCTTCTCTGGAGACATTCAGACCCCACTTTCCTGTGTTCTTCTTCTTGTCCACTAAACTATTTGGAAGGAGAACTTTGAATGTGTGAGTGCTGTGACAAATGAGTGTCGCTTTTTTATGACAGTATAATCATTATGGGGACCATTTACCTTCATCTCTTAAGGGTAATCCATATCCAACCAAGATTTATGACCTCCTATGTGCAAATACATAATCTGACCATCACATAACTTTAGTCTTCATCTCTTCAATTCTGAGTAGACAGACAAGAAACTGAAAGTGTTGCAAGTTTCCGCCTTGTGGGATTGAAATGATATTATTCCAGTCAAGGAGCACTGTGCTTTATTACCATGAAGGCCCCTGGTTCATCGAATGACCTTAAACAAATCGTTTAACTTCTTCTGTGTTTGTGAGTCCAGCTGGAAAACTCCACACAAACCCATCCAGCAGGCAACTCAGAGGAAGCCACACGCAGGGCTTGCATCTGAGCTTTCCTCGGGGAAATAAAGCACAAATGAAAATTTCAGACCATCATCAGCTCATAATAAATGTTTCAAACACATGCTGGAGTTGAGAGAAAAGACTGATATTTAAACATGAAATGAGTCTGACTATCAGTTACTTTTTAAAAAACACGATTGGGTTTTTTTTTCCTGTGATTTAGCCCCACTTGACTCTTCTTGAATCTCACTTTCTGCACACATGCTTGGTACTTTTTATATTACGACCATATGGGTTGGATGAACTAATTGATGAGCTGACAGCAAGCAGCACCATGTTCCCCATGTTAATAATTTTCTCCCACTATATCTGTTACCTTGAAGCTTAACCAAAACAACCTAGTCCTTCCTTTGGGGGAGCCATCCCTCAGCTCACTGGCCTGCACCCAGCACTGGAGATGTTCTCCTGGCACTGGGTAGAGAGTGTCCATCAGCTCCAGTTGCTTTGGCCTCTTGTTTGGCTCCATGGAACATGTCAGCCTAGAACATGTAACATGGACATAAGATGTTCCCAAAGTTCTGTACCCAGTCTTGTCTGATTACACTTAATCCTTCAGGCTGAGAGAACTGGGGTTGTTCAGCCTGGGGGTGAGAAGGCTTTGAGGAGAACTTACAGCAGCCATGTTTTCAGCCCCAACTAGTGACAGGAAATCTGATTAGAAATAGTGGTTTGACACTCCTCACCAGTAGCATTTCTGGTCTATAAGCTGTCTATCTCCATTTTTCTTCTAGGAGATGAACATGCTGTCACATCTCCCCCTACAACTAACATCCGCTCCACTGCGTACGTTACCACCTACCTTTTCTTTCAGAGATGAACTAACTGATATATCTCTAATTAAACTCTCAGCAATCATCCTCAGCTTGTATTTAGTTTTTAATTCTGATGCTTCTATTCCTGACCTGAATAATGGCAAGGCTGCCTGAAAGCTTCTCTGCTCTTCCCTACTAGACTTGATGTAGCAAAAGATAACACTTCTACCTGAGAGCCTGGACCCACAGTAGAAAATCAAACCCTTCATTAAAAAGCATTCTAGTTGTCCCTGTGGTTCTAGTTAGCATGATTATACCTATTAAAATCCATGTGGCAATGGGACAAAAGCTGTAGGCCCACTGCAGACAGAAACAGGGCCACCAACATCTGAAAAAGACATTAGAAGAGGGGAAACAGGCTGGAAAGAGCTGATTTAGGAAGCTCCTGCCCTGCTCTCTCCATCACAGCCCACTAGAAGCTCTCATCAGCCTGCACCTCCTTGGGGTCCAGCATCATCCTGGTTGCTGCCCACTGAGCACAGGGGGGCAAAAAGCTTGTGTGACCTTGACCTTGCTGCCTGCAGTTTGTATGGCAGGGTAGGGATCCCCAGCCAGTACACAAGGTACCACCATCAGTGCTCATGGTTGCTACCTGGTCTAAGGCTGCTGTTAGAAAACTCTGGGCACCCAACGAGTGGCTCCAAGGCAAACGTGGCTGAAGAGAGTACCAGAGAGCACTGGCAGAGGAGGGCAGTGGAGGGCAGTGGAAACAACAACTATTTCAGATGTGAACAGGTGAATTTTCTGCTCAGCCTTGTGGCTGAGCTGAAGGATGAAGTGGACAGGATGAGGAGTATCAGGGTGTGTGAGAGAGAGGTCAACTGGTGAAACTGCTCCCTGAGAGAGAACAGTTTGAGGATAAATCAGAGGATCTCCTCCCCTCTTGGGAGCAGGCAGAAGTGGGGATGTCAGAAACTGGGGAGAATGAAAATGGATCCCTATTCGAGGAAGCAGGTGAATCTCCTCCCAACCTGCCTCAGCTTCCCAATTCCCCTTGCAGAACAGGTGTGGGGGAACTGGCAGATGAAGTTGCCAAAACACTGTCCATCATATTTGAAAGATTGTGGCCATCTATTGAAGTTCCCACTGACTTGAAATGGGGAAATATAACCCCCATTTTCAAAATGGGAAAAAAAAGAAGATCCAGGGCACTACAGGCCAGTCAGTCTCACCTCTGTGCCTGGCAAGATCATGGAGCAGATCCTTCTGAAGGCTCCACATGGAAAATGATGCTGAGGTGATTTGAGGTAACCAATGTGGCTTCACCAAGGGCAGGTAGGACTTTTTAATAGGGTCCAGGATGGCAGGACCAGGAGTAATGTATGCAAATCGGAAGAGGGGAGATTTAGACAGAGATAAGAAAGAACCAGAACAGGTTTTCCAGAGAGGCTGTGGATGCCCTCTCAGTCCCTGGAGGTGTTTAAGGCCAGGCTGGATAAGGCACTGAGCAACCTGGTGTAGTGGGAGGTGTCCTGGCCTGTGGCAGGAGGGTTGGAACTAGAAGATATTTAAGGTCCCTTCCAACCCAAACCATTCTATGATTCTATGAACAGGGGATGCTCTAAAGACAAGGAGACCTCAGAATAGCAAAAGTCTGCTTCCCTCAATGACATTATGGCTAAGTTTTCACATGGAGAACTATCCTTCACTCATCCTGAGCATGGACAGCCCGCAACTGCACCCACCCTAGACACGCTGTCACCGTTACTAGGATGGATTCTAAAACTCAGCAATGGGACAGTGGCATGCATTTTGTAAATTAATTCAATGAACATGCTTCTGATGAGGGCTGCATCTGACTTGAATGTTGACCAAAGGGCTTTCTCTGTAGGAATACCAGAAAACACAGTCCTTGTGCCAACTTCTGCAAGATCATTTCACAAGTCTCATTCTCCAGAGCTCCAAGTCCAACATGGTTCCTGCATTTCTCCTGCAAGACTCACACCCCAGTGTAATCACTTTCCCAGTGAAGTTATTTTCCTTCCAATCATACTCTGAAATGTTTCTCCTGTTAAGTCTTTCTTGTCTCACTTCAATCAGTGACTCCTCCACCCCAATGTACTCAGCCTATCACCCTTTGAATATATGGGATGCCCTGAGAAGCATAATGAGACTGTTATTCCCACACACTCCAGAGCAGGGCCATCACTTTCATTCAAACTCTATTAGCCACTTGCAATTGCTCTCAGAAGATTTCCAGTAGATGAGTTCAATCAGCTCCAGAGAAAGATTCTACAGAGCTCAATTTCCTTCCACAAATCTTCCTTGTTGGCCTTGGTCCTCTCCCTGCCCATCTCTGGACAGCCTTGTCCATTTCCACAGGAGGTCAGCTGAGACATCTGCAACCAAACTCCCATCAGGCAGAGGGTCTAACAGAGAGACTCCCACAGGTGTCAATGTGTCCTGGATCTCTACTGCCAAATGCCAGCTTGGGAGCATCCCATGGTTACAAGGCTCAGCTCCCAGTGCAGCACTGATGTGTGGGGACTCCTGCAGAGCCCCATCCAAGTGCTGCCAGGGCAGACAGAAGCAGGCAAACACAGACCAGGAGTTTACTTTCCAGGGTTAATCATTTGTCGATCATTCCTCATTGTTTCTGCTCTGCCTCTGACCACAGCCTGGGGGGGACTGCTTTTCTGATTCTGACTCTAGAGTCCAGAGGAGGGTCTAAATGATGATGTGAGGGCTGGAGTCCCTCTGCTCCTTGGATGGGCTGAGAGAGCTGGGGCTGTTGAGGCTGGAGAAGAGAAGGATCCCAAGGAGACCTCACAGCAGCTCCCAGTGCCTGAAGGGGCTCCAGGAAAGCTGGAGAGGGGCTGTTTGCCAGGGCATGGAGACACAGGATGAGGGGCCATGGTTTGAAACTAGAGCAGGACAGGGGTAGGTGAGACATGAGGAAGATGTTTGTGCCCATCAGGCTGGAGAGACACTGGCCCAGGTTGCCTAGAGAGGTGGTGGAGGCCCCATCAGTGCCTGGGGACATCCAAGGCCAGGCTTGCTGAGGCTCTGATCAGCCTCATCTAGTGTAAGATGTCCCTGCTTACTGGAGGGAGGTGAGAGTAGATGACCTTTAATGGTCCTTTTCAACCCAACACACTCTATGTCTATATGATTGAGCTCATCAGGAACTACAACAGGGCCACAGCTCTCTCCAGCTGGCTCCCCAGAGCTGGCATCAGATAGAATAAGAAACAGCCATTTATCACAGCAAGTCACCTTCAAACCAGTAAGCTGAAAAAAAGCTCTCCCCAACCAATATCCTTTCCTTGAGCCTTCCAGACTCTGCTGATTGTATTAATTTCCTTTAGAAATAATGTCACCTGACATCTCTTAGGGCAAACAGTGGGAAACAATCTGAGATTTCACTCCTAATGAGAAGCAAATTGCTGTCTCCAGCCTGTGTTCTGGACTAATGATACAATCACATCAGGCACAATTCATAATTTGGGGGAGGAACAGAGAGAGCCAGCTAGAGAAAGAACTTCTGAGAAGCCAAGTGTGGTGAACTGTACATCACTGCGCCCATTATGGGGTGTAACTGGAGTTATGGAGTGTAAATCATATCAGCTTTTCCTGACAGATGAAGAACACAATTATTCCTTCATTAAACTGATTCACTTTATTCAGTGTGGGTTTTACCTCCTTTTATTTTTTCAATTATAAACTAATTTGCTGAATGGATATGATTACAGGTACCTAGGTTTGGGCAGAGCTGTGGAGAAGCTGCTGCTCCAGATGAATATTCGCTTCCATGGAAGAAGGAGAACTGGGATCTTGCAACACCGGCCTCTCACTGTCTCCCCACAGTCCAGCTTCGTTCAACTGGGAGGAACAGGCACAGACAGAAGGCAAACTCCAACCCCTTAAAATCCGTTACTAATGAGCACTGGTTCTCATCAGCCCTGGGCTCCTGATGCTCTGAGACAAGTGGGTAGCTATGGCTGCCTTCATGAGAGAGGGAAATTCAGGCATATGGTGGGGGAAAGTTATGCCTTTGGCCAGATAGGTGCTATGAGGCAAAGCCTGATCTCCTGAATTTGGCTTTAGGAAATTAACTGGAGAAATTAACATTTTAATAATCTGGATGATTGTCTAAACAGGCAATGGTAGGACAAGGGTCAATGAGTGCAAGCTGGAATGCTGGAGGTTCCACAGAAATGCAAGAAAAAACTTCTTCATGGTGAGGGTGAGAGAAGTGTCCCAAGCTGCCCAGAGGCAGTGTGGGGTTTCCTTCTCTGGAGACATTCAAACCCCACCTGGACACCTTCCTGTGTGACCTGATCTGAGTGTTCCTGCTCTGGCAGGGGGTTGGACTAGATGAGCTCTTGAGGTCCCTTCCAATCCTGATATTCTGTGATTCTGTGAAGTATTAGTTATACTTACACTGGAACATCAGTATGTTCTGCCCAAGCAGGATTTGAACTGTTCAGTGCATCCTGAGGGGAATAAAAATGAGCAATGAAATGCTGATGTTCCAAAGGCTAAATCTCGCAGGTACCAGCAGCAGAAGAAGCTGAGAGGAATCTTTCTGTCCACCTAAAGTAATGGGACAATTGGTGTAAGAAGGGGCTGACCTCCACGATCAATATGATCTGCCAGAATCCGTTTATTGAGAGCGTGAGACAAGCTTATATGAAGAAAAGCAAGAGTAAGAATGCTACTAACATACTGATTGGTTACAGGTTACATTCTTGCATTAATGTCAGACCCTCCTCTTAGAGTTCTTCTGCCACCACACAAGGCCGTTGTTTACCTTGCCCATTCTTGACTCCTACTTAGTTCCCATCGCATAGAGGACTCTTTCCCAAAACAATGGATTCACAAACAAGCTCCAAGGCCTCAGGTGGCTTGATAGGATTTTTCTCAGGCCCTGAGCTGAGCAGCTGTTAACCCTTTATGGCTTGTGCCCATACTGCAACATCCACCCATGCAGGAGCCCCAAGTAGGTTGGTCTGAGCTTCAGGCCTTGGTATGAGAATGAAACCCTGCTCTAGTAAAAGGCATAGATTGGCTGGAGGATCCAGAAGAGACTTGGATGATTATTGGGACCCAACCAACCAGCCTACAACAAGAAACAAAAAAAAGAGGAATGAGAGCCTTTAACATCCCAAGCACAGACACAGGCTGGGTGGAGAGTGGCTTGAGTGCAGCTCTGAAGAGAAAGACTTGGGGGTGTCAGTTGATGACAAACTCAACATGAGCCAGCAGTGTGGACTCGCAGCCCAGAAGCCAACCAAATCCNAGGGAGTGATGTTGCAACTAAGATGGTCAAAGGGCTGGAGCAACTGCCCTATGAGGACAGGCTGAAGGAGTTGGGGTTGTTCAGCCTGGAGAAGAGAAGGCTCAGGGGGGACCTCATAGTAACTTCTCAGTACCTGAGGGGGTCCTACAGAAAGGCAGGGGAAGGAATTTTTAACATAGTATCGGAAGGGAGGACTAGAAACAACGGATGGAAATTGGAGGGGATTAGATTTAGACTTGACATAAGAAAGAAATTCTTTCCAGTGAGGGTGGTGAAACACTGGAACAGGTTGCCCAGAGAGGTTGTGGATGCCCCCTCTCTGGAGGTGTTCAAGACCAGGCTGGACAAGGCACTGAGCAGCCTGATGTAGTGGGAGGTGTCCCTGCCTATGGCAGGGAGGTTGGAACTTGATGATCTTTAAGGTCTCTTCCAACCCAAACTATTCTATGATTCTATGAAAAAGAGTAGGGCAGAGAGAGTAAGCCTGCAAACTGAGATGAAGCTGTCCCATAGAGAACAGGAATGAGTTGTACCATGTGGCCAGGGAGCAGGACAAAAAGCTGCAGCTAGAAATACATGGCTGAACATTAGGAAAGCATTAAATTTACCAGTAAGCACCAGAGTGGATTCCCTGGGGAGATGGTTAGAGTCTCCATCATCAGAGGCACAAGCACAGACCAGACGCACACAAAATGGCTTGGCATAGTCAGAGTGGGAAAAACAACCGTGTTGCCTCCCTGGTTCCTGGCAAACGTTTGAAAGCCCACAATTTTCGAAAGCTTCGTGCTGATCCTTTCTCAAAATGCTCCCCATGTGCCACAACCAGCCATTTTCATGAGTAGGTATCTCATACGGCCGCATTTTCCTAAAAATCTTGATCCAGTCAACTAACAATTAGTTCCTGTAATGAGGGGGTGGGTTAAACACCCAAAGCAAAATACTTCAGTTATGTGAAACATATGTAAATTAGCCTGCAGCAACAGATTGAGCACATTCACCTTTGAAAAACTTCTGAAGACATTAACATGGCAAGTGGGAACAGCTTTAAACACCAGCCAGCAGCTCAAGAGCTGAAGTCAATTAAATCTGCTCTACATCACGGCTACTTTGAAGCTGAAGTGTGACCATGAGTGCAGAAAACAGGACACACAGAAGCCCCACAGAGAAAAAGCACCAAAGGATGAAGGAGATCTTCATCTTGATGCATCCCACAGAGGCTTCAACCCTTAACTGAAGCATTTAAATTAGGAGCTCTGTTTATGTTTGGTTTCTGAGCTCAGTCCATGGGCAACAGAAGGAGTTAAGTTCTTCCCAAGTGGTTTCAGCCCCAAGAGAGATCTCCATCGTCTGTCCCTGCCCCTACTCTGATTTATTACTCCTTATTTTTACCAATCTTTTCACTGAGGTGCCTCAGTTACAGACACTGGGTTAGGTGGGATGTGTCCAGACCTTAGTGACTTTTCCTTGGCTCAGAGCCTAGGGTTTTCAAGACTATGTCATTATTCTAGCACAATAAAAAATAATAATGAAATCACCTATTCTAGGGACCATCTGTCTCAGGGAAGTAGTACAAAATATTATTAATGTAGGACTGGAAAGGACATTCCAGCTGACTGCTCCATGATAATTATTAACACCGTCTACCCAAATTCATTTTTAAATTACACACATATTTCTTAATCTTTTCTGCTTGGGTCAGGTAGCTGTTCCACAGACTCCCTTCCTATTTTCTGGTTTCTTTGGGATTTTTTATGTGCATCCTGTCACCACTAGAGTTCCTCTGCCACCCTGGGGCCTGTCCTGCTGTGGATTCCTGGAGTTGATCTTCTCTTCTGCAGCTGGAAACAGCCAGACTCATTCTTGCCTCTTCTTGTGAAGAGTCATTTAGAGAGAAGCCAGATGCTAGAAAGGCTTGGTCTCAGCCTTGTCACCTTGAAGCTGAACAGTAAGATCCAGACACGACTCCTTCCTGGCATTCAATCTTCAGCAGAAGACCTGCTTTGTGCACTGTCATAGAAGCAAAGAATGGCCCAGGTTGGAAGGGACCTTTTAGATCACTCAGTTCAGCCATCAACCCAGCTCTGACAAGAACCATTCCTAAACCATAACTCTAAGCTCTATGTCTGCTTGTCTCTCGATCTCCACCCCACAGGGAGATACATCATGAGGTGGCCCATGAGCAGCATCAGCAGCTGAACTGATATAATCAAAAATGAACATAAAACCAGAGAGAATTATTTCTGGGGTTGCTGTGCAGTGGCAGAGGGGGTGGATCAGCACCAACAGGGCCAAAAGACTGAGTGCTGGAGCCCTCAACACAGGAGGGACATTGAGCTATTCGTAGGGTTTCAGAGGAGGCCACAAAGATGGTCAAAGGGCTGGAGCAACTGCCCTATGAGGACAGGCTGAAGGAGTTGGCATCATATCACATGGAGAAGAGAAGGCTCAGAAGGGACCTCATAGTAACTTCTCAGTACCTGAGGGGGTCCTACAGAAAGGCAGGGGAAGGACTTTTTCATATGATGGTGGGAGGTGTCCCTGTCTATGGCAGGGCGGTTGGAACTTGATGATCTTTAAGGTCCCTTCCAACCCAAACTATTCTATGATTCTATGATTCTAAATGCTTGAACTGGGATGGAGTTGAGCTCTTCACAGAGCAAAACCACAGCACTGGGTCTCTATCACCCACATTATTTTGTCTCTACCAAAACAGTCTCCATAAAACACAAAATGTAGCCAGGGAAAGGCTGCACCATATAGTGGTGGCTTTTTAAAAATTATTCTTTTCTGCTTAGTCTTTTTCTAATCTGCAATTAATTGATTGCCAATTAACTTGCAAACCCTGTCACTCCCTGCAAATTAATACCAGAATATAAATGCATGAACTCTGCCCTGCCTAGAACAAAAGTTGGGAGGGGGGGAACCTGGGCTCAAGCTAACCTTTACAAATGGTTATTAACCATCTTGATTTAATTGCTTACAAATTAACTCAAGGGTAAAACGCTGCACCTGAAGGTCTTAATATAAATTTCTGGCTGTTATTCTTGACCCAACTGGGGTGAATGGCCCACACCTTAAGCAGGGAGTCTGAGATAGCTGGGGGCATTCAGCCCAGAGAACCATAGACTCATAGAATGTTTTGAGTTGGAAGGGACCTTAAAGATCATCTAGTTCCACCCCCCCTGCCATGGGAAGGGACTCCTCCCACTAGACCAGGTTGCTCAGTGCCTCATCCTGCCTGGCCTTAAACACCTCCAGGGAGGGGGCATCCACAACCTCTTGGGCAACCTCTTCTGGTCCATAGAGGGACTCCAGAAAAACTGGGGAGGGACCTGGATCAGGAAAAGGAGCCATGGGGGGACAAGGGGAAATAGTTTTAAACTGGAAGAGGGGCATGTAGACGAGATATAACACTGGCCTAAGTTGTCCAGATAAGTGGTGGAGACCCCATCCGTGGAGACATCTAAGGCCAGGCTTGCTGAGGCTCTGAGCAACCTGATCTAGTACAGGATATCCCAGCCCACTGCAGAGCATGGGACTAGATGGACTTTGAAGATCCTTTCAACTGATTCTATTATTCTGTGTTATCAGGAAGTTCTTTGCTGTGATAGGGGTAAGCCCCTGGCCAGCATTGCCCCAGAGAAGCTGTGGCTGCCCAATCCTTGGTGGGGTTCGACAGGGCTTGGAGCAACCTGGGTTGGTGGGAGGTGTCCCTGCCCAGGGCAAATGTGGCCTTTAAGGTCCCTTCCAAATCTAGCCCTTCTGTGACTCTCCAAGAAGAAATACACCTTCTATCCACCACCTCTGAGGTCTTGCTCCCTGATTTTCTCTTTGGACTCTTATGCCCATACTGTCTTTTGACAAGTCCTGCCATGTGTGTGTGCAAGAGGCAGCTTCACACATGGGTACAGGTCAGACATTAAGGAAACCCAAGAAAATCAAAGGGGTTCTCACCTTGCAGAGCTGACAGATAGAAAGAGCAGTTTCTTCATGTAGGAGAGTGGGTGTGCTAAGAGTTTTTCCCTTCTCACAATAAAAATGATGTGAAGAAATCATGTAGGCAAAGGCAGGATGGCAGTAGTATTTGTGATACTTCGTCTTCTGGACCTGCCTAGTTTTATAGACAGGGATGCACACACTTTGCTGTTTGGTCTTGTTTCTGGATCCTGGAGTACAGTAAACTCTACTGAATAGTTCATAAAGGAAGAAAGCAGGAGTCAGTCAGCATGTGACATATTTGTTCCCACAGCCTAGCAACACCTTAATTAGAAAGATCTCTGCAAGATTTCTCTGAAGAGTGCCTTGTAATATTGAAAGCCCTGCTGGCCCTCAGCATGGCCTTGAACTCTGCTGGGCACCCCATCAGCTTTCCTTTCTTTGGCAAAAATTCAACATGGTTCTGCAAACCACTTCCAGGAGCTTCTCAGCCTCTTCATTAGAGGGCTATGGTTTAGGAATCACTACTTTGGAGACATCTTTGGACTCCCCAAACCCAGGATGACAGCACTGAATAAAAATGGAGGAAACAGAATGATTTGATGTCTTGAGCCCTTCCCTGCAGAGCCTGAGTGAGAACCAGAATTGTCATTGCATGTTCAACCAAATTATGTCTGAACTTCAAAGTAAACAACTTACGAAAGTGACCTTTCTGAGATTTGTTGGGGACATCTTTCTTCTCCAGACAGTGACTAAATGATGCTCTTCAACCAAAAAGTTCTCCAGCCTGTGGGACTCAGCCCAGATTTCCCAGATCATTCTGGTCCTCAGAGTGGAACTGGCAGGTTTTTTAGAAGCTGCTCTTTTGGGCCCCTTGTACTTCCCGTATTGTGGAACTATTTAAACAATCTTGAGTTGGACTGGCTTGCCTTGCCAAGTCTGATAATAACCAGTGAGACACAAGAGTTAAAAAAGTTTCCATCCATCTCCAGCAGCATCACAGGTGGAGGAATGCGAATAGAACAGATTTGCGAGTAAAGCATTTGGCAAGAAGAGGATACACGCCTTGGCTGAGCTCAACAGTGGCTGTTATTTGACCACTGGTTGGGCTGAAAACAACTTTAACGTTACTGTGCTTGAACAAAAATGTCCAAACACTTCCAGTAATTCATGTGAGAGATAACAGAAATGGGGCCAAGTCTTTTCAGGAGAGGTGACAGTGTTCAGCAGAAAACTAAATTGGATAAAATTAGCTGTGAACATAATGGCAAACAAACTCTAGCACAGATTTCTTTTTGCTTAATACTCTTCTAATTTCTGTCTAGGACACTGCAGCTGGACCAGGGTGGGGAATGGAAGACAGCTGGCCTCAAGAAAGTAGGTAGCAATGGGTCAGCAAAGCAGATTGCAGCCAGGTCTCAGCTCTCAGCCTGTGACTCAGCTGCTCTTTGTGGTAACCACTGCCATGGGAATGAACAGGTCCCTGCCACCCTCCACCAAGTGGTTCCCCAGAGCTAAAGGGAGCACCAGCACCTGAAGGGACCTACAAGAAAGCTGTTTGCAAATGCTTTAAACTAGAGCAGGGCAAAGTTTGATGAGACATGAGGAAGAAGGTCTTCCCCATGAGGGTAGGGAGACACTGGCCCAGGTTGCCCAGAGAGGTGGTGGAGGCCCCATGAGTAACTGGAAACATCCAAGGCCAGGCTTGCTGAGGCTCCAAACAACCTCATCTAGTGCAAGATGTCCCTGTCACTGCAGGGGGTGACACTACATGATCTTTAAATGTTCCTTCCAACCAACACATTTGATAATTTTCCCCCTTCTCATGCCCAGGCTGAACCCTCTCCCCACCCCCAACACACACAGACACTGCTATAACAAGGCTTCCAGTAGAAGTAGAGAAATTTTGATCCAGTTCTGCTGATGAGTTCAGAAAGATCTGCTGAGACCTTGCAGTGGTATTCCAACAGGATGAGGAGGGCAGGAAAGAGAAGATGCTCAGAAGAAGGATCACAGATCCACACAACCCTCCTTGTTTTGAGAATCACTCCTTTAATGAGAAGAGCTATTCTTCTATAGGCAATGTTTCAGTCACAGATGCAACATCTTTTGAAGAAAATATTGGATCAAGATATTTTTTAGTGAACAAAGCAAAATTAACACTTGATTTGCTTCAGGGCATAGATTTTTTTTCCTGAAGAATCAGACATAAAATTATTGGGGGGTTGCAACTTAAAATGGAAACTATTTCCAGAAATTTCTGAGATTTCCAGTATGGAAAGGAAAAAAACCCAGCAGCATAAAAACACCAATGAGAAGCTGAGAAACATTCAATTTCACATGATCCAAACTGAAATGTTTCATTTGGAGTTTCAGATTTTCATTACTTTTTGTCTTTTTTTTTTTTTTTCCAAATGCAGAATCTATTTTGAGTAGAAACAGGAAAATTGAAGCTTTCTGTTTTGTAAATGTCAACAGAAAATATTGCAACTTCTTCATTCTTGGGGATTTTTTTAACCAGATGATCTGTTTTAGTTCCCAGTATTTAAAATGCTTTGCTCAACCTAAATATGAACCTCCCGGGAAAGTGAAGTGAATCTAAAAATAACATCTCCATCCAAAAATAAAGCCACATCTCATTCTTTTCCTTACAGAATGTGGTTCAGTCTCCCACAGCCTGTCATTGGCCAGTCACATGGACACACAGCAGAGCTCATCCCTCTGGGATGTTGGGAACCCAAACTCCAGCCACCCACCTTTTGGTGGGCACTTCACATTCAGTATTTACAGAGCAGATGTTCTCACTTGTCACTCTCAACTCCTTTCATGCCCAAGAGAAAGAAAGGCAGAATTATCCTGGGCTGCATCAAGAGAGGTGTGACCAGCAGGGCAAGGGAGGGGATTTTGCCCCTCTGCTGGGCTCTGGTGAGACCCCACCCAGAGTTACTGTGTCCAGTTCTGGAGCCCTCAACAGAAGGACATTGAGCTGTTGGAGCAGGTCCAGAGGAGGCCACAAAGGTGATAAAAGGGCTGGTGCACCTCCCTTCTGAGGACAGGCTGAAGGAGTTGGGGCTGTTCAGCCTGGAGAAGACAATGCTCAAGGGGGACCTCAGAGGAGCTTCTCAATACCTGAGGTGGCTAAAGAAAGGCTGGGGTAGGACTTTTGAATAGAGTCCAGGATTACAGGACTAGGGGTAATGGATGCAAATTGGAAGAGGGGAGATTTAGACTGGAGAGAAGTAAGAACTTATTTCTTGTGAGAGTGGTGAGACCCTGGAAGAGGTTGCCCAGAGAGGTTGTGGAGATCTCCTCAATCCCTGGTGGTGTTTAAGGCCAGGCTGGATGAGGCACTGAGCAACCAGGTATAGTGGGAGGTGTCCCTGCCCATGGCAATGGGGTTTGAACTAGACAGTCTTCAAGGTCCCATCCAACCCAAATTATTCTATGATTCTATGACATTAGAGGTCCATTTGAGGACAAAATAAAGATGCCCTGGAAGTGCCTCCATCCCTCTTCTCAACATGATGGGAGTGTTGTCACAGGAGAGCTCTGTGTGCCCCATGGTACAGAGGGACAAAATCACTTTACATTATCAAACAAACCCAATGCAGTGTCACACAAGTACCCTGAGCGTGACACTGTGCTGGTACAGCCCCACAACATTCCCATCAGAGTATCCAATGTTTCTGGTGAACAAGCTCATTTCTGTCTACCCACAGTGACCACAGCACAGATCCACCCCAAAAACCCTGAGGTACAATGTGTTACAGGGAGCAAAAGCTCAATATCCCTAAAAAAAAATTAAATTAAAAAATTAAAAATTTTTAGAAGTTCAGCTCCCACCTCTTTCTCCTTCACATTGAACATAATAAATTGCCACTTTTAGAGGACAGGGAGCTAAAAATCTTGGAGAATAGCAATTTTGGTATACAAGGAATGTTAATCTGTTCCTTTCCTAACACATCGGTGTCTGTGAATTTTAAATGAACTGCATTAAATATTGATTTCCTATAGCTCTAACTGTTCCTGAAGGTGGATAAGGCCTGAGGTGATACACAGACATGACAGCAGGTTTTGCAGCCACCTCTTCTCCAACCCCCAGGTGCCTTCTGTGCCCCAGTGGTAGGGTAGAAGACCATGCTGTGGCACTGCCAGGGTCTCCCAGGAAATTTGGGAAGATCCTGATTTCTAACACATAGTTGTCACCACCTTGAGAAGCTGAACTCACTCTTCTGTTTCACAAACTACTTCCATCTATGTGATGGGTATACAAATAATGAATTAGACACAACATCTGTTTGCAGAGTTGTTGGCATCAGTGGCAAAGGGGACTTAACATTATTTCATGACATTTCACGGTGTACATATAGAATAGAATATAGAATCACGGGTTCAGGTTGGAAGGGACCTCCCAGATCAAGAGTCAAATCATCTAACCAACTATGATAAGAACAGGACTAGAAACAGTGGATGTAAATTGGAGGGGGGTAGATTTAGACTTGACATAAGAAAGAAATGCTTTCCAGTGAGGGTGGTGAAGCACTGGAACAGGTTGCCCAGAGAGGTTGTGGATGTCCCCTCTCTGGAGGGGTTCAAGACCAGGCTGGACAAGGCACTGAGCAGCCTGATGTAGTGGGAGGGGGGTTGGAACTCGATGATCTTTAAGGTCCCTTCCAACCCAAACTATCCTATGAATCAATGATTGTCCATCTCTTTAATACCTTAAATATAGGCTCAGACTTTACTGGAGGAAACCCTCTGCCAGTGCCATGCTGGTCAAACACCCCACACAATGAGGATTCTCTACTCCAGGCTCCCCATGAAGGGGCAGGGTACCTGTTATTGCCCGAGAATTAAGTGTCAATGTGTATCTGATCTAATGCAAGTGCAGGGAGGAAGGGACACTGCATTTTATTTATTGACTAATTTCTGTCTCTTTCTGTGATCGTTACCCCAACTGTTCCTTCCTTTAAATCAACAGAAATTGCTCTCTCATAGCAAATTGGTACCAATGCAATTCACTTTTCCCATTATTTTATAGCTTTTGAGAGTTCTCCTCTTCACTCGGCACACACAAACTGTGGCCTCAGCCAGACTCCACAGTCCAAGACAACTTCACTCTGCAGAACTTCATCCAGCTCTTTCTACTTTTCCCATCAATTAGCTCAAATTTACACAGTGACTTGGGAAAAAAAAAACCCCAAACCAAACAACATTTCCTTTATTATATTTCTGTTGCTAGAATAACAGACAGAGGCATAGTTGGAAATGAACACCAATGATGATGTCCACTTCCCATTCACTTGTCAGAGTATAAATTAGAGACAAACAATTTCTCTGTTTTCTTTAAAAGATATACCAGTTTAAGTGGAGTTTTTTGTTTTAAAAATCTTGATTTTAGGTTGTCTCTAAAGCAAATCATGTGCTTGTTCCTGGCAAACTGCCAGGGCTAAATTAGCTTGATACATTTAATGCAACTGCAAGTTAATTGACAGCCTGGTCTTCTGTCAAACCTCTGCAATCCTTTAAATGTTTAATCAAGAAGCAAAATTAGGACCTAAAATTCCATTTCTTTCAACATTGTTTTTCTTCTTAGTAAGCATGTAAAAATTTAAAACCTTCTCTGCCAGGACAGCACTTTCTGCGATGCTGAAGTCATCTTCTCTTGGTCAACAGGAGACAGTGCTTGGACAATCAAACTCATGGGGAGAAGGGGCCATAAGGGGGCTGACTTCTGAGGATGAGGGGAGAAGACCACAGCAAGGAACCTGCTTTAAGTCCATAAATACACAGACACACACACACAGAGTCCAACATGCAGTTCTGTACCCCCTGCTCCAGACTCAGCCTCCAGCCTCAAACCTGATACATGCCTTGGGAACCAAGGCCAGGTTGGATGGGGCTTTGAGAAACCTGGTCTGGTGGGAGATGTCTCTGCCTACAGGTGTTGGAACCAGATGATCTTTGAGGTCTCTTCCAAACCAAAACATTCAGTAATTCTATGAAAATTAGAGATCTCAAAGCCCATAAGTATTGCTGTGCCTTTACTCCCTGGCAGGAGAGGGGAATAATATGGTATCCAAAGCTGGTCTGATAGAACCATCTGCCCGGGCTAATATGACATTGGCAAAGGTGGATTCCTCACAATTATTTTTTTTAATCAAGACAAATTAAATGAACTGTGTCAATATAAACCTGCTATGGTAAGTAGGAATAATGTCACAAAGAGCAGACGCTCTGACAATCTATGAAAATATCCCTTTCAATCTGGGCTAGACTTGAATATTATATGTTGTCCCACCAGCAACTGCAGAAGTTGCATTATGGCTGTAATTTCAGAGAAAATACAACTAAAAGTCAATGGAATTGTTTTGTGACAGAAGGTAAATAGATTTTCTAAGTCTCCTAGAAAAGCTCTGTGGTTCCAAGTCACTTGTGTTAGAAAACAACCTTACTCAAAGCGTCAGTCACAGATTCCCCATTTGCCTTTGCTTTATCTGAATTTTCTCTGATTTCACTTAATATTGGCTATTTCTGAGGGCTTCCTGAGCAATCCCTGCTTCACCACATCCCATTTCCACTGACTGCAAAGAAATGTCTCCTCCTTAAAGTGGGAGAAGAGGTGATTTATTTCACCTCAAAATGCAGTATTTGACACTATGGGGGACAATACAAGAGACAAATCAGGATAGCTGGGATTTACTCCAACCCCTTGGAGCCCCAGAGCTCCACCTTGAAGCAAAAAACTCACCTGAAAGACATGGAATCTTAAAATCATCTTGAGAGGTGGGCCCAAGCCAACCTCATGAAGTTCAACAAGGCCAAGTGCAAGGTCCTGCAGCTGGGTGGAAGCAATCCCAAGCACAGACACAGTCAAGAGATTCTCCCAGTGGCTTTCTG